>VWZE01002985.1:0-45590 GCA_013396675.1 Eubucco bourcierii
CTTTCACCACCCAGCCTGTATTTGTGCTTGGGATTATCAGTTTGTTACACTCATAATCCCTGAGTTTTAACTCACTGCAGTATTACAGTTCTCTTGCTATAGTTGATAGGTTCATATGTGATACATTTGTGTAGTGCATCAAGAGCTGTTCTTAGTTGAAAACATGACTCTACAATTATATAATACTGTAAAGACCCCAGAAGTTGCAAACACTGTAAGATGGTAGAAAACAGTGATAAAAAACTTTTAGAAATACATGACAAAGTAATCCGAATGTATTTTAAAAACATCCAAAAAAAAAAAAAAAAACCCAACAACTATCCTTCCTTCAAGCACTAATTTTATTCTAAACTAAGTAATGTTCACAGCAGATTGCAAAAGTGATACAGCAGATCCGGTACTCAAGAAAGGCACATACTCACTTACAGAGAATTACTCACTAGCATTACCTTTCTACCCAGGATGTAAACATATGGCAGTCCCAATTTTCTTTGCCTTCTTTGAAAGTTCTAGAATGTTAAAATAGTCACCTTTTTTCTTATACTTACTTATAGACCATTGGACCATTGGACTATAAGTGTTCTATAGAACATTATCATCATTTGCAAGTGTTCTATAGAACACTTATAGAATGGTCCAACTATAGGCACTGCTGGAAACTTGAGTCAAAGAGTGATTAGCGAGGTGACAACGTTTTTAAATTGAAAGCTGACTGCAAATAATCTTGTGATACTGAATTACTATACAAGAAAATTAAAAGGGTGACTGCAACTGGACTAGGAATAAACTAATTTCTTTGTATCTATACAGTCAGTACCTTCATATTAGAGCCTCTAAAGAAAACTATCTGAGAATGACTGCATTTTCCTTTGAAATACTCATTTGCACTCAAAAAGACACACACACACACACACACAGAAAAAAGCATATCAAGCCCCAAGTTCAGACACCATCTCATATATTTTTCACTATTTGCTGTACTGACATTGCTATCCACAAGATGGACCTGGAGTACACAAGACCAACTACTTCATAGTTTATTTCCTTGCTGGTTACCTCAGGAGGGGAGTTACTGGACCTATTGGTGGTCATTCCACTTTGGAGGCTCTCTGGTTACTATTTCAAAAACACTACATATGGAAATAAACCGAGGGCTAGCACAACAAATTCGTATTTGAGTAACCAACATCGGGCTGGCTAGCACCCATTGGATCTGGGAGACAGGTAACAATTGCAAAGATGTGAAATCTCCTGCCAGTGACAGATTGAGGGATGAACACATTGGCCACTCAGGACTCCCATAGGAACGTGAGCTGTTGGAAACAAGCCTTCCAAATCACTGCAGGATATTTTCCTAGTAGCCTCTCACATTTCCACCTTTACAATTTTGTTATTTGCAGCACTGGTAGCTCAGCTTATTGCTGCTGCTGTGCTGCTCGTGGAACACCCTTTCCCAAACATTAGATCACCTCAGGGTTCTTCTCCTGAGTCAGTCAGCACCATGATAAAACATTCTTGGTTTTCTAGTTTTTCATAGATAGTGTGTTCTAATTTTACCTAAGTAGGAAACACAATAATAAAAAAATCATGTTTTATAGTCAATGCCAGAAAATGTCCATAATTCTGGGGAAAAAATCCATTTTATTCAGCCATATTAATAAGGTTTTTGAACTGTTTCCAGCTTTCATTTAATCTTTACAGTCATATTAACATGGAGATTTAATATCAAACTATCCTCTGGCCAATTCTCTCAACCCTGTGAAAAAAATAACTTGTATAAGATACAAATAGCTTTTATGAGCTATAAATAAAAAATATCATGCTGTTCTACAGGATTAATGAGACTTTAAATAATGATATTTGTAATTCTGTCTTAGAATTTCAGTCAGGAAGCAAGAACATTTTTTAATCATTTTCCACAACTTTGTCATTCAAGCTTTTTGCTAAAAATACAGAGATGCATTCTGTTATTGGCCATGCTTATGTAAATTCTTTACTCATCTGATTTCACTAGACACTTTGATTTATGTTGTTATGGAGAACTGATACAGACTTTGTCTGCCTCCCTAGGAGCACTTCTAGCAAATGACCACTTACCAGTTTTGGTTTGGGTTTTCATGTAGGATAGTTTCCTTGATTCCACTCTGTAAAGAACAGCTGCTGCCATTACCTGTGCATAAGGTTTTAGAAAGTTCAAACCACAGTTCCAGAGCCTGTAGCCAGGGATTTTAGAAGATTAATTAATATTAATTAATTGTTTTTTAAATCACATTAGTATGTTTTAAAATCACATTAATATAATCTACTTTTTCACTCATCTCAGGGTTGAAGGGAGCCAAACAGCTTTTCCAGTCTTTCCAAGCAGAGCACTCCCAAGGCCCTGCTTACAAGGCCTGTGGCCAGCTCCCATTCCATCACCATAGTGGTGCTACCATCACCATGCAGACAGGCACTGATAGAAGGTCATGCCCAATACAGGAGCCCCAGAGCAGCATCCCAGCATCCCTTCTACCCCATGGCCGTGTCAGATACTAAAACATGCATGGCCAACCCCTGGCAGCAGCCCTAGTGGAAGATATAAATTCACTCATAAGGCTGCTTAAGAAACCACCTTATTTCTGCAGTTGCTGTTTTCTCCAGGGTGCTTTCAGTCCCTCAGTGGCCCCAGGCAATCTCACACTGAATATACTATGGTGGGCAGGAAGATCAACATGAGCTATCAGTGTGCACTTGCAGCCCAGAGAGCCGAGCCAGTCACATCCTAGGCTGCATTAAGAGAAGCATGGCCAGCAGGATGAGGGAGGTGATTCTCACCCTCTACTCCACTCTGGTGAGACCTCACCTGGAGTACTGTGTCTGGTTCTGGAGCCCCTATTATAGGAGAGATATGGATGTGCTGGAGTGTGTCCAAAAAAGGGCCATAAGGATGATCAGAAGGCTGGAGCTCCTCTGCTATGGAGACAGACCGAGAGAGTTGGGGCTGTTCCATTTGGAGTGGAAAAGGGTTCTGGGAGAAGGCTCCAGGGACCTTATTGTGGACTTCCAGTATCTGAAAGGTGCCTATAGGAAAAGCTGGTGAGGGACTTTTTAGGATGTCAGGCAGTGATAGGACTAGGGCGAATGGAGCAAAACTAGAAGTGGGTAGATCCAGATTGGATGTTAGGAAGAAGTTCTTCGCCATAAGGGTGGTGAGGCACTGAAACAGGTTGCCCAGAAGGTGGAAGCCCCATCCCTGGAAGATTTAAGGTCAGGCTGGATGGGACCCTGAGCAACCTGATCTAGTGTCGGGTGTCCCTGCCCATGGCAAGGGGTTTGGAACAGGATGATCTTTGAGGTCACTTCCAACCCTGACAATTCTGTGATTTCTCCATGCCCAGGGCCGACTGACAACGAGATGTGGCCTCTCAGCTAGGGGTCAGCTCCCGACCTCGAAGGAGCAAGTGGGTCTGCACAGGGTCAGAGTCCAGTGTGCGCACCAGGTCGCTCTGCTAGCTCTGGTACTCACAGGGAGCTGCGAGCCAGAACCAGGGTGCACCTGCCCTGCCGCACAGCCCAACCCTCCCGCTGGCAGACATGGAGACAGCAGAGTCCGGCGCGGAGCAGGAAGCGGAAGGGTGGTGCCATGTTGACGCCGTCTGCGGAGGTAGCGGCACCGGGCCCGCTGCTAGGGTACGACGTGGGGCGAGGGTCGTTGGTAGTATCGCTGCGTATCTGGGCCGGGGTGCAGCTGGAGAGAGGCGCGCAGCTCTCCTCTCTTTGCTTTTGCCTATCAGCTGATACCGGGGAAATGCTTCCCATGCATTGAGGGGTCAGGCGGGCGGGAGCGAGCGGTGTGGGAGCTCCCCGCGGGGCTATGAATTAGCTCCCCACAGCGGGACCCCCGCGCTGCCTCGATCGCCAGGAGACACAAACCCTTCTGCATCGCCCCACCGCCGTTCGCCCGTTAGCGCGGTTCCAGCCCCTTCTCCGGCTTCGGGGTTGGTATACAGCTCCCTGAGGAGTGGGGGTGCGTAGTGGTAGGTAGGTCCCTGCTTGCTTCTCTTTCCCTGGGGTGTGCCAAGAATCTGAGTAGGCACATTTCGCCCCTGAGGAACACAGCAACGCATCAAACTTAAGTTAGATGGGATGGGTAGCAGGAACTGACCTGAGAAGGTTTTAATGAAGGATTTGGAGACAAAAAACATGGTGTACCCGTTGCATTACTGAGTGGTATTTTGGACCACAGTTACTGCGTGAACTGGCCCATCACTTATGGGAGTGATTCCAGGGACAAGTTCTTCACCGTGAGGGGACTGAAACACTGGAACAGGCTGCCCGGGGAGGTAGTTGGGGCCGCATTCCTGGAGATGGAGGAAGGTGAGGCTCGACAGGGCTTCGGACAACCTGATCTAGCTCAGGATGCCCCTGCTTACCGTAGAGGGGGTTGGACCAGATGACCTTTGGAGGTCCCTTCCAACCCAGACCATTCGGTGATCCTGTGATTCTGATTTGCAGGCTGATCTCCACCTAGTTTCTCAGGGTCGTGTCTGAGAACTGCCACTACGTTACAGTGCTGCTGGCAACGTGAAGCTGATTCCAAACCTCTTCCAGACGTTCTGGCATTTGTGTCTAGTATTCATGTCAGGTAAACATCAGCTGCTTTCAGACAAATCCATACTGGTTTATAAGTACCTGTAATCCTTACATGCAGAAGAGGTTGAACTTGAGAATTGCATGATGAATGTCTGTGATGGCAGTATTATGGGAATTTTTTACATATGTATTATATTGATCTCCATGCAACATTGATGTCTTCATATAAATACATAAAGGAATGACAGAGTTTATGCTGTTTGATGATGTATTGTTTTTCATAACTAAATATATACAAGACAATTTCAAGTGTATTTCACATCTAATTCAAACGTTACATCATGTCTTGATCAAGACTCACAAATGTTTAGGTGTTATATACTTTCATATTTATATATTCATGTTTTAACAGAAGGAGTTTTAGCAGGCTCTAGTAAATGTTATAAATACCCTTTGATTATATCATGTAATTTAGAAACATGCTCTTCTGCATACAAAGAATTACTTTAAAAGGAAAAAGTCACACCATTTTTCAGTGGCAAATCTGTAAAAGAATCATAGAGCACTATCTCATGTAAGTATGGAATGACCAGTAGAAATAGAATCATAAAATGGTAAGGTTGGAAGGGACCTCAAGGATCATCTAGTTCCAACCCCTGCCATAGGCAGGGACACCTCCCACTAGTACAGGTCACTCAAGGCCTCATCCAACCTGGCCTTGAACACCTCCAGGGAGGGAGCAGCCACAACCTCCCTGGGCAACCTGTTCCAGTGCCTCACCACCCTCACTGGAAAGAACTTCCTCCTAACATCTAGTCTAAATCTTCCCTCTGCCAGTTAAAAACCATTACCCCTTGTCCTGTCGTTGCAAGACCTTGTAAATAGTCCCTCCCCAGCCTTCCTGTAGGCCCCCTTCAGATACTGGAAGGCTACTATAAGATCATAGAATGGTAAGGTTGGAAGGAACCTCAAGGGTCATCTAGTTCCAACCTCTTGCCATAGGCAGGGACACCTCCCACTAGTACAGGTTTAGCCTTCTCCAGGCTGCACAGCCCCAACTCTCTCAGTCTGTCCTCATAGGAGAGCTGCTCCAGCCCTCTGATCATCTTTGTGGCCTCCTCTGGACCCGCTCCAACACTTCCATGTCCTTCCTGTGCTGAGGGCTCCAGAACTGCACACAGTACTCCAGGTGGGGTCTGACAAGAGCGAAGTAAAGGGGCAGAATCCCCTCCCTTGCCCTGCTGGCCATGCTTTTCTTGATACAGCCCAGGACTTGTATTGTGCCAAGGCTTAAACTAGAAACTGAATGTTAAAGCAATTAAAAAATGTGTTCATCTGACAAAATATCAAAAACTCACCAAAGTTCACAGAACATGCTTTTATTACTTCCATGTTCCACTTTTTTGTTAATTTATCAGCACAATTTACCATGAAAAAACATTACAGACTAAACAGTTTGCCTGTAGTGTGCAAGAAAGGAAGTTTTTGCTAGCCCTATGCAAACAAAACCAATCTTTAAAGATATTTTTTCAAAGAAATCTATTCAAGAGAATTAATTGTGTGCTCCTTTCCAAAATGATTCTGATTTTGTTTCTAATGTGTTGAGTGAACAAATGTACTTTGAATACATATGTCTTAAGTACATTTTTACTTGATAATTTAGGCTCTCATCTGCAAGGCAGTCTGTTTTCTTGGAGTTCTATGCTGATACAGAAGATTACTGAAGGACAACTAAGCTGGTGAAGGGTCTAGAGGCCAAGTCTGTCCAGAGAAGCAGTAGAGGGAACTGGAGTTATTAATTCTGAAGAAAAGGAGGCTCAGGAAAGACTTCTGTTGCTGTTTACAACCTGAAAAGAGGTTGGAGCAAGGTAAGCATCAGTCTCTTTTCCTAAGTAAAAAGGGGTAGGATAAGAGGAAATGGGGTAAGATAAGAGGAAATAACTTTAAGTTTCATTGGTGGAGATTTAAGTCTAGATTTTAAGGGTCTTTCATACATAAAAAATTCTATGAAACAAGGATGTGAGATCCACGTGAGGAATGTTCTGTTTACATTGAAGCTGTCTAGGTTTCAAATCAGTGCATTTGCCAGAAGATATCAATAGTCTGGGGACTGAAAAATACGTGCATGTGCAAGAATGTCAGATGAGATCTGCCACTTAAAAGCAAATTTCAAATCTGCATCTCACAAGTTGGGTAAAATTCCTCAGTAGGGTAAAAAAGCACAACACATTTAATTCTACCTGTGTAAATTAGCAAAAAAAAAATCAAAAGGAAGCTAGAAAGTAGTGGAGGAAAGCTCTAATACTAAGCATGAGCATGGTAGGTAACATCATTGTGATTTTTATAAGTGAGCAGGGAAAGTATTATCAGTCTTTTACAGTCAGAATAAAATGCTCAAAACCCTGATTCCTTCAAGTACTGGTTCTTGGAGCCATGTTGTGCATAACAGTGTAACCTTTCTTTTCCAAGAAAAGCAAGCTAATGAGTTTGTGGAGGAAAGAAAGGAACACTAGAGCCTTACAGCCTTAAAATTAATGCCAAAGAACTCCCAATTTTTTACTTACGAAAGCATTATATTGTATAAACCAGCCTCAATGTGTTGGCAACTTTGAATTACTATTTCCCAGTGTTGGGAGGACAGCACTATGAATGCTTCTCCTGCACAGATGTTGAGTAGGTGAAGCAGTCCAAATGTCTGATACAATCCAAAGGGGAAGGGGGGAGAGAGAGCGAACACTTAATGAGCTGAAGCATTACCTATACAAGGAAATGCAGTTGGTATATGTTGAAGAAACCATCTTCCCCTTGGAGGATGTCACAGCCTTGATGAAATTATTCAGGTGTTTTGCTGTCCTAAGTAATTGTAAATGTGAATGTCATCATTTGTGTTCATCCAGATGAACAATTTAGGAGACTAAACTGTGTTGAATTAGTTAATCAATAAATAATGACACTAAGGTGTTTAAATCATACTGATATTGGCTGGTATGTTTCTTGAGTGAGGAAGAATGTTTACAGTATCCTCTTGCTGTGGGAAAACAGTAAACTCTTCTTCATGTTGTTTTTGAACTAGTGATAGACAACCATAGTAATTAGTTATGTTTTAGAATCTGTTACTGGTGGAAAAACATGAATGTTGGGAAGTGAAGCACTCATTTCACAACATGCAAATAGAATATTTTTAACACAGTGAACTTTTCAAGGTAGGGGATGTTACAGGAATGGTATTAGCATTTTCTACTTGTTCCAGGTTAAGCACTGCTCTTTATGACAGGCATGTCGAAATGATGTCCAATGTGTTTCTAGCAAGCTTAGGGGTTTTGTGCAGATGAGAAGATAGACTTTTTAGTTTCCAAGAGGCTGTTAACTCATAATTGGAAAAATTATTGTATGACTTAGGGAAAATTGTGTAACCCCTCAAAAAGCTTGAACTCCTTCATAAATTTCACTCTATCAGGTTAGCTTAATTAGTGCAAAATACATTTGTCACAATACGTGTCCTCTGTTATAGGTAAGTAGCATTAATCCGTGTCTGGCTCCTCTGCTTGAATTTCATTCAGCTGTCTTCTTTTCCTATATATGCTTGGGCCAGGACAGTAGGTCAGGTTTCAAAAATGTACCCTCTGTGACCAAAGCCTAACTTTTGACCTGCTGGATGCTCCAGCTAGAACCTCATAGTGGGGAAGTGGCTGAGAGAAAACATACTGCTCTACCAGCTGTGTGTTAAAAAATCTGGAAAGAGAGCCCTGTGGAAAATCTGTGCCCAAACTTGGAAGTGTAATTTTGAATAAAGTTGTTTAACACTCAAAAATCAGCTGGTTGTAGATGAGAAAAATTATGTGTTTATGTGAAATGGTGCAAATTTTAAAGCAAATGGAAGCACAGGTTATTTATTTATACATCATTTCAAGTGATACTGTTAATGACAACTCTCACTGAACTATTTATGCATTTTGTTATTGCCCCATTGAATAGTAATGTATTCCAATGCATTATGATTATGTATAGTTATATAGTTATAGTTCTGTATAGTGGACAAAACTAATCCCTTCACTTGATACTTGCCATCTGTAAATTCTTAAAACAATTTTGTCTTTTTTTTGAGTCCTTAGAATTTTTTTATTAAAAAAGTCAGCTGTACCAATAGAAATAAAGATGTCAAATCAGTGGAATAATGCATCACTTCTAACATTTTTAAGGTTTAAGATGTTTGTCTAACTTGGATAACCAGTTAATTCAGTAGAAAAATGTATATAGGTAAGGCAGAGAAGATAGAAGAAAAGCTAAAATATCTTCCAGTGACAATAAGTTTAATTCTAAACTAAATTATTAAAACAAACTGTTAGCAATGTCACATCTGTTGGGATATATGTGTCCACTATAACATCAGCTGGACCTCCTGGAACTCAAAACAGCTGTAGCTGTTCAATTAGTAAAGACTTTTCTCAGCTACTTTTTGCCTTGAGATGATTTAAAGAGGTTTTTTTGGTGCATCTGTAATATTGTGAGTCTTTTCCTGAGCTCCAGCTTATGTACAGAGGTCAAACTAAGCCAGTGGGTAAGCAGTCTGCTAAGGGCAACAGCTTTTCTTATCTCTTCAATCCATGCATGTTTGTTTGATCTTATTAGAAAAATGTGCTGACAACTCTACTTCAGGGTTGGTCCCTGAGGCTTCATGACTTCATTATGCAGTCTATTGATTTTTTTTTATATATATATAATTATTTTTTAAAGGAAGTTGCTTCTGGAAGTAACTCCAAATCGGGATTAATTATTTGCCATGTAAAAGAGGCTGCTGTGTACATCCTCACAGGAATGCCCTTTCTCCCCTGCAAAATTCCTCTCTCTCCTGGGAAGAAAGCTGTGGAAAAAAAGTTTTCAGTGAGAAGCACAGCTTAGATCCAGATTATTTAATAGCGTTGTAGTTCAAGCAGTCACTGATTAAAAAAGAGATGCAGAACAAAGGTATGGTTTTATCAGACAACTTTACATTAGGAGGTGTTCAAGGGCAGGTTGGACAAGGCCTTGAGTAACCTGTACTAGTGGGAGGTGTCCCTGCCTATGGCAGGGGGTTGGAACTAGATGATGCTTGAGGTCCTTTCCAACCTTACCAGTCTATGATTCTATTTCCAGGAAGACCTTGCCTTGGCCTTATCCTGTCTTCTCAAACTTGTGTCTGGTGATTATGACCTTTATAAGACCCAAATGTTTTATCTCTTTGTGTGTCTGTCCTTTTTTTGGTCCTCCTGGATTTGTGGAATAAGATACCAATTAATTTGTGAGCTTGTCATCAGGGGGTTGGAACTAGATGATCCTCGAGGTCCCTTCCAGCCTTACCATTCTATGATTCTATGATTATGCACAAAACCTCTCACCAGATGTTGTTCTGAAAAATTTCTTGAAACAACATTTTACATACACCTAATTTTCCTTTTTTTTTTTTTTTTCTTTCACTGTGGCTCTGTTATGTGCAGAGAAGGAAAGATGAATTTTATATCTGGCACTACATGACAGCATTCTATAGGTGAAGTATAAAATTTTGGGAAATGATGTCACAATAATTCTGAGCTCAGGTACTCCACTGATTCTGGATCTCTGACCAAGAGCTGACTTTCTTGGACAGTGAGTCAGTGGTCACAAACATCTGGCAATAGTACTGTTATATTTTCTCAGCTATTATTGTGTTAACTTAGCTTTTGTGGCTGTTCTTCAAATATGAATTTCTGTATACTTCAGAACTTTTTACAGATAGAAGGCTATCCTGATCAGAGAATTTTTCCTTAGATTAATTAAAAACTCCCAAATTTTTTTATTTTTTTTTTTCTGGTGACATCTTTTATATTGTCTCTCCCACTGTAGATAGGATAAAGCAGTGAGGTTTGTGTTTGAATGCTGGCTATGAGAACTCTCAATTTACTCTTAGGCTCTAAGTTTAAAATAGCATTTAGGTATTTTCATTGTTTATATGGAATTTAGATTGCCCAAGGGAAGAAATCTGGTGTTCCCAGAACTGTGCTACACACCATCTCTGCTATAGTATTAATCACTTCTTTAGCAGAAAATTTATTGCACTGTTAGGAGTACTTGATGACTTCAGATCTTTATCTTGGCTGTGGTCTGGATTTTCTTCTGATTACGTAGAATACCTCAGAGAAAAGAAATCTCTGTCTGAGATTGGAATATGGGAAAAGAGGACTGATGTTCAACCTTCTCTACCCTTCCCAGACGTTCATCCACATGGGCTTGGATGCATTCTGAATTTCTCTTGGTTTCTCTGTGGGAGTTAGCTCTGTCTTTGAACCAGATAAGGCATGTAGCAGAGATAAGGGATCTACCCCAAATGGTTTTTGGAGAGGGCAGTGTTTTCCCCAGTGCTGACTTTGCAGTTAGTAGCAAGTGTCTTAGGCTGGGTTGGTTGGTTGGTTGGTTTGTTTGCTCCTGCTTAGCCATTTTACTATTTTACAAAGTGGTATTACAGAATGACCATATGAGGTAGCCTGATCTTTTTTATTCCTTAGTAGCAAACTGACTTACCAGTTTTTTATTGATCACCATCAGTTATTCTTCTATACACAAGTGACTTCTTATGCTGTGCAGTCACTGTAAGAGTTTTCAATAATTTGGGAAGAAAATACTTTACCAGCACAGTGTTACAGAGTGTCATTGGAAAGGAGAGTCAACCTCCACATTGTAATCTTCAATACACACTTGGAACTGAAGTGAATATTCTCTTGCATTGTTATCTTGCACCTCGTGTAGTTGTAGAAGAAATTAGTATGTTTAATGAATGCACAAAATCATGATGGCTGTCACTGGTACTTTTGTTTTTGCATCTCTTCAATAATGATAATCTATGATTCAGTTAATTGTATTTCTTACCCCCAAACTAGGAAGACAGCAGAACAGTCAAGTAGTTTCACAAATACTTGTTCAGCAGCATTCAACAAATAGCATTAAATCAGTTAGAAAAGTTGTCAGTTTCAAAATTTAAATAAGGTTGAATGAAAGAGCTATGTAAAGGACAGTGACTGGATTAGGGACATACTCTTTCCTCCTGTCTGTATCCCAGCTCCTTTGGACTTACCAGGATTTTTTTGCCAAATTTAGGCAGAGAGATACCCTAAAAATGAAAAGTTTCTTAAAAGATTATAGGAAAATAAGGTCATTTTAACAGGCTGGAGTTTCTGATTATGCACATTTGACAAGGCTTCGTGTTTTTGCTATGCTTACAGCTCCCTCCAGTGGCAAATGTTCTGTGAAACGCATTCTCTTCAGAAAGTTTCAAAACAACTTTCCCCAACTTCCTTTTTGTTTGTGGAAGTTTTTGGTTTGGGGTTTTTTTCCCCCTTTTTTTTTCTTTTGTTTCCTAATTTGTTTTTCTTTTCCTCAAATGTCATAGACTCATAGGTTGGAAGGGACCTCAAGGATCATCTAGTTCCAACCCCCTGCCATAGGCAGGGACANCCTTCAGATACTGGAAGGCTACTATCAGGTCTCCTCGAAGCCTTCTCTTCTCCAGGCTGAAGAACCCAAACTCTCTCAGCCTGTCCTCATAGGAGAGCTGCTCCAGCCCTCTGATCATCTTTGTGGCCCTCCTCTGGACCCACTCCAACAGTTCCATGTCCTTCCTGTGCTGGGGGCTCCAGAACTGTACACAGTACTCTAGATGTGTTTGAAGGGGCACAACTGATTCTAGAGCACAGGACAGTCATACTGCTTGAGCCTGTAACTCCGTCACTGACTCTGCCCTAGATTACAGGGAAAACAGTGTATGAGCAGATCATAATTTTCTAATGTCAGCTAGTGTTTGGGAGACAGAATGGCTGCCTTACATAAAAAAATGCCTCTTCCCACTCACAGCCTCTGCATGTTACTGCAGCAGAACAGAAAAGTGAATACCTGTCAGTATGATAAAACATAGAGTTCAACTGAAATATTGGAAAAATGCATCCTGTTTCTCTTTTGAAACTTCTTGAGTAGTACAGCCATTCCTGTAATAGCCATTACTGAGATGCTGCAGGAGTTCACAATGTCAGGCAAGAATGATCTGTTTAAATGGAGGTTAAGTGAATGCCAAGAGCATTCACCCTGAAGGTCAGGTCGGATGGTTCAGGATTATAGAAACAGCTGAAGATTTATGTTCTTGCTCTCTCCTTTTCCTTGTGGAGCTCTGAGGCCTTACTGAAGTTTGAACTTATCCTGTCATGCAGAAAATAAGTTAGCTGGGCTGATGGACAAAACATGTGAAGTACCCAGCAGTTCATTTGTCCCTCTTCTCCCTCCATTCTCGGGAGATTTTGTCACAGAACAGGTGCAGGGATGTTGCAGGAAATCTGCTTGTGAGTTCTTCAAATATGGATGTGAGTAACTGGCCTTGTATGACTCAGGCAGGTGACTGTTCTGGATTACAGCTGGGGTGTCTGCATCTTCACACAGAACACAAGGGTTTCTGAACAAATTTAGGAGACTGACTCCTAAGAAAAGAGGGATACTTAACATTAAATTTTGCATTCTACATTTCATTCTCTTTATCAGCAAGCAGGAGAATGATGTTAGCAGTATTGACATTTTTTGTGTATAAATTTGCACATAGCAATAGTGAGCTTTTTTCAGTCAAAGAATTCAATAAAAAAAGAATCAGAAGGGAATCCTGTTCAAGCTATGAGACTGCATTCTGAAATCCCCTTTTCCTTTTTGTTTAATATGTCAAAATATATTGGAGCGTGCTTTACAAATTTCAGAAAATAGCAATTAGGAGTTTTGAAACTGTTTTATAGGTTTCACTGTTTTTCAACTTTCCTGCCTTGATAATCAAACTGATACAATGCCACAGCTAGAAAGGGGAAGGGCCGGTGTGGGGACGTTAAGAGTTTCCTAGTCTGACTTACTTCTCCCTAGGTATCTATAAAGAGAAACTTTTGCAAGAGATGCAGTGTGATCTCTTGCATGGGCTGCAGCACGTCTCCCATGGAGACAGACTAAGAGAGTTCATGCTGTTCAGTCCAAGGAGCCTTATTGTGGCTTTCCAGTATCTGAAGGGGGCCTACAGGAAAGCTGATGAGGGACTTCTTAGGATATCAGGTAGTGACAGGACTAGGGGGAATGGAACAAAACTAGAAGTGGGTAGATTCAGATAGGATGTTAGAAAGAAGTTCTTCACCATGGTGTGGTGAGGCACTGAACAGGTTGCCCAAAGAGGCAGTGGAAGCCCCATCATGGGGTTGGAGCTGGGTGATCTTTGAAGTCCCTTCCAGCCCTGACAATTCTATGGACAGTGAAAGGTAGAGAGTCATCTAGGGACTAGAATGACATTTTGGCCTTAAGATCCGCTGAGTTATGTCAGGCTCATTTACTTAACCTAGAAAGTTAAATATGTTAACTCACAGTAAATTATGTTCAACTATTTACTATGTCATAATTGAAGAAATCCCTAATATAGAAGTTCCTCAAAAGGCTTGAAAACTGACAGCACAGAAGTGCTTTTAGAAGTCACTGAAGTTAGTGGGTTTTGTCGGATACCATGCCCACATTAGCTAGTTAGTTTTGTTCTTTTGAAGTAACAAAGCCTTGAGGGACAAATCTGAAATGGAAAAAACAATCTCATCTGTGTGTAGAAGTTAAAAATTGCATGAATATGCAAGTTTTATTAAATTTCCTATCTTCATGATTTCTGGGTCATTCTTAATGCCTCTGCCTAATTTCTGCATGAGGCAATGGTTCTCTATCACAGTGTCACCAAGGTTGGAAGAGACCTCAAAGATCACCAAGTCCAACCCATCACCACAGACCTCAAGACCAGACCATGGCACCAAGTGCCACGTCCAAACTCGCCTTGAACACCTCCAGGGACGGTGACTCCACCACCTCCCTGGGCAGCCCATTCCAGTAGCCAATGACTCTCTCAGTCAAGAACTTTCTCCTCACCTCCAGCCTAAACTTCCCCTGGCACAGCTTGAGACTGTGTCCTCTTGTTCTGGTGCTGGTTGCCTGAGAGAAGAAAGCAACCTCCTCCTGGCTACAACCACCCTTCAGGTAGCTGTAGACAGCAAGAAGGTCTCCCCTGAGCCTCCTCTCCTCCAGGCTAACCAATCCCAGCTCCCTCAGCCTCTCTTCATAGGGCTGTGCTCGAGGCCTCTCCCCAGCCTCATTGCCCTTCTCTGGACACGCTCAAGCACCTCAATGTCCTTCTTAAATTGAGGGGCCCAGAACTGGACACAGTACTCAAGGTGTGGCCTAACCAGTGCAGAGTACAGGGGGAGAATGACCTCCCTGCTCCTGCTGGCCACACTATTCCTGATGCAGGCCAGGATGCCATTGGCCTTCTTGGCCACCTGGGCACACTGCTGGCTCATGTTCAGGCGGGTGTCAATCAGCACCCCCAGATCCCTTTCTGTTTGGCTGCTCTCCAGCCACTCCCACCCCAGCCTGTAGCTCTGCATGGGGTTGTTGTGGCCAAAGTGCAGCACCTGGCACTTGGATTTGTTGAGCTCCATCCCCTTGGACTCTGCCCATCTGTACAGGCAGTTGAGGTCCTGCTGCAGAGCCCTTCTGCCCTTCCATTATACAGGCTACAGAAGATAGTGGCAAAACCAAACAAATCTGTTAAAAACATAGCTGTGCTGTATATTGCTGCCTACTCTAAAATAGTCTTTTGATGCCAAAACATATGTATTTGATTTTAACTAAATTATTTGTTATGAGGAACTGAGTGGAAACTTGCAAAACAAAATCATAGGTAGCCAAACATCTCAGCAATTACAAGGATTTGTGGGGGAAAAAAAAGAAATTAAGTTAGGGTATAGTTACAGGAATGACTGTTTAAAAAAAAAAAAAAAAAAGGCAAACAAAAAAAACCCAAAACACGCCAAAAAAAAAACCCAAACCCACCAAAATCCCAAACAGACAAGAAAAAAAACCAACAACAACAAAAAATCCCAACCAAACACAGAGTTCCCCAAACCCCTTCCCTCAAGCACCATACAATGTGGAAATGCTTTGTAACCTCTTCAATTTATTATTCTGTATTGTTGCAGATCATACTGAGTTCACTTTCAGTCAGATGTTTGAAAACTCTGAAAAACAGGAATAAAAAGTTTAAACACAGGTCTGAAAAAAATGAGACACGAGTCAGATTTTCTGAGGAAGGTTGTTTGCATATGCATTCTGGAAGGATGACAGGAATGATCCCCCCCCAAGTTTGGAGTCTTGCTGTAAACTTCCATGTCATTGCAACTTTCAGATTAAATTGGCACAGTGTTTACTTCCAAGTCTGCCTGTGGAGATTATCAGGAAGCTATTACAGAATGTACTGAACAGTGTTAGATCATTATGTTATTCAAATACCTGTCATAGCAGAAAGTCCCAGAGATGGTTTTTAGCAGATTTCAATTTCTGTGATGGAAAACCAAATTGATTTTCTGAACACAAGAGTCTTATTAAAGTCTATTTAATGAAACCAATGCTGTAAAAACCCTACCAATGTTTTATTGTTTCTCTGTATGAGTGTGGAGAGGGAGATAGGGTACCTATAAAGCCTCCTATAAGCATATAATTTGAGAACAGTCTAGATTTTAAACCAGGGAATCATTTTTTGCTGAAAAATGGTGAATTTCAGAACTCGTTGCCTCTTGGTAGTCCAGTGGTACTAGAGTCTACTAAAGCACAGACACTACAAAGTCTAACTGTAATCTTATGTAGCAGAGTGCTTGTGTAGCAACCTACCTTCTTGTACTGGTTGAGAATCTCCCTGTTAACTTCTATTGTGGTGTGCATATATAGAAAAACAAGCGTGACAAACGTTTTTATTATGCTACTGGTGTCTTCATTAGTGCATTTTTTTGGCAGGACACTGCTTTTCCTTAAAATTGGTGCTATGCCCTACTTTTTAAGTTGTTGACTCTATCCTAGCAGAGATCCCTGTGGACTTTCTTTTTAGCCACTGTTAAACCTTGAACATGTTAGACTAGCATAGACACTTGTATTTTTCCAGGAACCATGTTTCTCTTCATTTCACATTTGCTCCACTAGCTCTGCTGTACACCATTTCAAGAATAAGCTGCCAAACCCAGTGATGTATACAAACAGAATAGTGTAAAATAGCATAAAAGGAAATGAAAGTATTTTGAGACTATACAGAAAATTAATGAATATCATAATTGTGATAAATTCTTTTGCTTTCAGGTTTTAAAATGTCTGACCAGAGAAATATTGTACACAGAGCCCATTGTATTGAAAAACTGCTATCTGAGAACAATTTTGAAGATATTGAGGGTCATCTTAAAGAACTTGAAGATGTTTGTATGACTATTGAATACCTACAGGAGACAGAAGTTGCTAAGGCTGTATACAGAGTACTCAAGATCTGCCCTTCAGGAGAGTTGAAAAGGAAAGCAAAGCAGTTATTATCAAGGTGGAAAGCACTTTACAAGAATAATTGTGTTCAGTCAATGCAAGTTAAAAAGTCAGCTTCTGTGCATGTGAAAGAGGAAATGGAACATCTCAATGTGATCTCTAGAGAGCAGTCACTGTCTGAAGGACTATGTCGGCAGGAGGCATTAGGTGCTACAAGTTGCAAAACATTGGTCCCGTTGCAGACTATTCAAGATATCTACTTACGGAATGACACAGAAGACAGCATGAAACAGCTTGCCTCTTTTGAGGAACAGCACACTGATAATGAAGATTCTAAACCTCTTGTTAACAAAGCAAGCTTGCAGCAGGATCCAATGACAGCTTTGAGGTGTAAATGTAGAGATCTTCTTTATAAAACTTTGACTGGTTCTGGCAAAGATGAAGGAGAAACTGATAAATGTCTAGAGCTAGCCAAAGAAATCGAAGAACATCTTTTTGTTCTTCATGGTAGAAGTGACAGAAAGTATAAAAATTGCATCAGGAGCAAAATTTCTAACCTAAAGAACCCTAAAAGTTGCCATTTAAAGCATAACCTTTTTACAGGGGCATTGAGCCCAAAGGCTTTTGCTGAGATGACAGTGATGGAAATGGCCAGCGACGAACTGAAACAGCTCAGGGCTCTGTACACAGAATCATCTGTTCAGGAACATCAGCTTCCACAAGTTATTAATGGCACACAGACAAACAAAATAAAGTGTAGGCGCTGTGAAAAATTTGATTGCACTGTCACGATGATCGCCAGAGGAACTCTCTTTCTTCCAGGTTGGGTGCGAAGCACAAATCCAGATGAACAAATGTTGACTTACGTTATTTGTAATAAATGTGGAGAACAGTGGTATCACAGCAGATGGGTTTGTTTGTAATGATATCCCTCTTTAATAAAGGGTTTAAAAACATAGGTATGAGGAGGTATCTCTGGTGAAACTGTATAGTGTAAAACTGTGTGCAGATATTACGTAGATGCCACTACAAAAAAAGTGCAAAATCAGTTTAAAAAAAATTGCTGCATTATTTTGGTTGATGATTTGAATAAATCTGTGTTTCCAAGTAATGTCACTATGTAAAGAAATAAAAAAGGGGAGAAATGATCACATTGTGTCTGATGAATACTCACTAGTAAATTCACTACAAATATTCCAAGTGATGCAGTTTTCCCCCCTCAAAGTACTGAATACTTGGGAGTTCTCATTATCTTCAGCAGGAGTTATTTCACAGAACGTAAGTTTCATTTCCCATAAACTATTTCCAAAACTGAAGTTCACACACTTGTGTACACTACAGAATGTTCAGCATGGACTTGCAAGTTTTGCAAGTAACAGTTAGATTGTGAAGTTGCTTTCAGAGATAATACTTAACAGCAAAAAAAGGCATGAAAAATGAAATGTAAAAATAAGGAGTGGGCAGCTAGCAAATTAAAGCAAAATTGAAATTCTACTTTCAGTTAGGGGAGGAAAATAGGATTGTGACAGTCTGTGGGTTTGCAGTTCAGATTTGCAAGGTAAGATGGTGTGTCCTGCAACTGTTAAGAAATTAATGCAGGATCAGACAATAGTTTATTTCCAAAAAATATATTAAATGTATTTAATAAAATGCAGGAAGTAAGTAGAAGTCAATCACTTTGTGAATGAATATCCTCTCTTGAACTGGAACACCTGTCCAGAACTGAACAAATTTACATTTTTATATAGAGCAAAGAATAACCAGGAAAAAAAATAATAGAAGGAAATCCAATCCTTATAGACATTGTCATTCCAGAGTATATACTATACTAGAAGCATTTATTTATCAGAAAAATAGCACTTTAGCTTTCTTCTCACTCAAGTAGTAGGCCAGTTGAGTTGTTCTGGAAAACTTAAATTGTTTAAAAATCAGCTATTTGAGTACTTAAAATGTAGGAGATTTTTTTTGCTGAACTTGAACCACATGAGTCTGACTGTGTTTCACAGCTGTCTGTTGGTCATACAAGATTTCTGTTCATACTGGTTTTTTACCTGGTTTGATTTCTTCACTGTTTATAAATGTTTAAATGCGAGGAAATGAATTTTGCATTGAGTCTTAATTTTCTGAGCACACAAATACATGTCAGCTTAGGAACCTAAGGAAATGTAGTGAAGAAAAAGTCTGCCCAGCCTGAGAGGTTAGGTTCTTGCAGCAAAGTAGTAGGGCTTTGGAAACATTTGGACTTTGGAAAGTAAGTTTCTTTGTTGCAATACAGGCAAGTTGGTGAAATGGGTGCGTAACTTGCCAGAGTCATGCTTTAGGCACAAAGGGGTTTTGTTTCACCCTGTTGTCTAGATACAATAAAACTCCATACTTGGAATTAATAGAGATATCTTTTACAAATGCACAACAGGCATTTTCCAGTTCAAGGCTAAAATGCATTAGCTGAACAGGGAAACTTAGTATTTGCTGGAGGAATTAAAGACAGTTCCTGCACCCACCTAGCTCTACCACAGCTGAAGCTGGTCAGCTTCCCTGGGCTGGGAGCCTGGAGCTCCCCAACCACACAGCCTGTCAGAGAAAGGATTTAGGGGCATAAGATGAGAAGACACAGTTGTTGTTGAACAAAAAGCCAGACAGGACTAAAAAATGAAAGATAGGTCTTTATCTGTATATGGTGAAAACTCTGTAACCTCATGTAACAAACAGGCATTTAATAATAATCTCTGTATCTGTGTTTAAAGAGATATAGATTTATAGAATACTAGGTTGGAAGGGACCTCAGGGATCATCCAGTGCAACCTTTCAGCATAAGAATAGTTTAAATGAGATGGCTCAGCACCCTGTCAAGTAGGTCCTTGAAACGTAGGAGAATCCGCCACCTCCATTGGGAGTTTATTCCAATGATTAATAGTTCATATAGTGAAAAAAAAATATTTTCTGGTATCCAGTCTGAATCTCCCCAGTGTAACTTGTCCCCATTACCCCTTGTCTTTACCTTGTGACTCTGTAAAATGGGAGTCTCCCTCCTCATGATAGCTGCTCTTTATGTACTTGTATGTAGTTATGAGGTCTCCCCTAAGCCTTCCCTTCTCAAGACTGAACAAACCCAGTTCTCTCATCTTCATATGACAGGTCTTCCAGTCCTCTGATCATTCTTGTGGCCATCCTCTGGACCCATCAGAGCTTGTCTTCATCCTTGTATAGCAGGGACCAAAACTTTGCACAGTACTCAAGGTGCAGCCTGACCAGTGCTGAATAGAGAGGGAGAACGACATCTTTATCCCTGCTTTCAATACCCTTACTAATGCAACTCAGCATCCCATTGGCTTTTTTTGCCATTGTAGCACACTGTTCGCTCACGTTGAGCCTCTCATCCACCAAGACCCTCAGGTCCCTCACCACATTTACTATTCCACTGAAAAAAAAACCAAAAAAACAAGAAAGGACTTTTCCATTCTGTGAAATGTTAACATTTAACTTGGAGCTGTGTGATCTCCTGTGGGTTTACCTAGATTTTTGTCATGTGAAGATGTGCGTTTTACTAGAAGTGCACTCATGTGAAATAAATGTTAAGGCATTAGGCCAGGCCCCCAGTGTTCAGCTGTGTAACCAAGCATTTAATTATCTGACTTGCCCTCCCAGGCCTTACCCATGTGGTGGAATTGGTGCTTACAAGTAGTTCTGGTTATTTAACTGGAAGCACTTCTGTTTAAAGTATTAGTTTTAGCTTTCAATGAAACGATAGGAAAGCAAACACTTCTGTATTGCTGCTTTGCAGTAAGCATAGGGATCGCACTTTTGATTTGGAGGTCATGGTCCTGTTGAGGAGAGCTGCATGCCAGTACTGTGCTGTGTCAGAACGCTGTGTAGCAGGAGACTTTATTTTAGCTATGAACAACAGACATTTATAAATAATTTTTGCTTGCAGATGGTTTGAAGTCATTCCAGTGATGTACGGCTCATCCAAGTTTTGTCTTGGCAAAGAGAAATGCTACAGGGCACAGACATTGTTTTTGACAGAATGTTTCAAGGGTAAAATTTGTAGCTGTAACAGTGACTACATTTGTGACAATGTGTAACACCATTTTCTGTTGAACTGCCCATCACTTAATGTATATTGCTAAGGTACAGGACTAGGATTTTCTGCAGATAGATATTCACTGAGCAGCGAAGAAAATGTAAACTGTGGGTATCTTAAAACTTGTTCAAATAATTGTGCAATTCTACCTCACTTCAGAGCTGAGTGAGCTCTACCTGCAGCAGCAAGTTTAATTCTAACCTTTCACATCTTGCCTATTCTTCTACAGTCTGAAAGTAATAAAGTCCAGTTACTAACAATTGTACTTGCAACTCATAGTATAGATACAACTGTCAGTAACTATAAATAGTTTTAAAAAAAATAAATTATTGTAACCATCTGCCCTTTTCAACTATGTTAATATTCCTCCATCTGTTTTAAACTGAGAGGAGTCAGAACTCCTATGGCAAATACTTAGTACCCTTGCAGTTGTAAACTCAGCATTTTAGAGGGCAGGGATGCCATCCAGAGGGACCTGGACAGGCTGGAGAGGTGGGCCCAGGCCAACCTCATGAGATTCAACAAGGCCAAGTGTAAGGTCCTGCACCTGGGTAGGCACAATCCCAAGCACAAATCCAGGCTGGGTGGTGAATGGCTGGAGAGCAGCCCTGAGGAAAAGGACCTTGGAGTCTGGGTTGATGAAAAGCTCAACATGAGCCTGCAGTGTGCACATGCAACCCAAATAGCAACCGAGTGCTGGGCTGCATCAAGAGAAGCGTGGCCAGCAGGGCAAGGGAGGGGATTCTGCCCCTTTACTCTGCTCTTGCCAGACCCCACCTGGAGTACTGTGTGCAGTTCTGGAACCCTCAGCACAGGAAGGACATGGAAGTGTTGGAGCACATCCAGAGGAGGGCCATGAAGAGGATCAGAGGGCTGGAGCAGCTCTGCTATGAGGACAGGCTGAGAGAGTTGGGGCTCTTCAGCTTGGAGAGGAGGAGGCTTCGAGGGGACCTGATAGTAGCCTTCCAGTATCTGAAGGGGGCCTACAGGAAGGCTGGGGAAGGATTATTTACAAGGTCCTGCAAAGACAGGACAAGGGGCAATGGGTTTAAACTGGCAGAGGGGAGATTTAGACTAGATGTTAGGAGGAAGTTCTTTACAGTAAGGGTGGTGAGGCACTGGAACAGGTTGCCCAGGGAGGTTGTGGCTGCTCCCTCCCTGGAGGTGTTCAAGGCCATGTTGGATGAGACCTTGAGTGACCTGTACTAGTGGGAGGTGTCCCTGTCTATGGCAGGGGGTTGGAACTAGATGATCCTTGAGGTCCCTTCCAACCTTACCATTCTATGATTTTAAAGTACTTTTCAATGGTAATACATTTTGAGCAGGCATTCCCCCCATGCCTTCCTTCCCAATAAAACTGAACCCAATTGTTGGCCTCGTAACAAATCCAGTTAAAGCTAGACATTAAATGTTGAGAATGTATTTGTAAATATTGTGAAATGCAGCAGTCATTAAAAGATTTTCTGTTCCTGTTGAAAGAGGAGGGATCCCTTGCCTCAGGAGTCTCCTAGGCTAAGCTGATAGCTTCTCATTTAATACATTCATGGTTACTAGGCTGTTGGCATTAAAAACCAGGCACAAAATATGTTCCTGCTTGTCCAGAATAATAGTATGGGACAAGGAGGGAATGCAGGGATGCTGGAATAAAGTAGAAGAAACTATTGGAAGACAGGGAGAGTGAACAGAGTCCATTGCAAGTATGCTAAAGAAACAAATACATAGGAAATGAAGCTTTGTTGTTCCAGGGCTGGTGAAAAAGCTCTGGATTCATTTTCACTATATGCCTAATTATTCCCCTAACTTCACATTTAACAGCTGGTGAAACTGTTACAAAATCATTAATTATGTATTGCTTGTTGATCATCTTAAGCCATTGGTTATTTTCACCACAGTTCATTACCGCTTTAACCATTTTTCCGTCTGTGTCTTATCCTTGTTATTCAAAAGGTTTAGTAGAAAGCATGTCACATGTGGCATCATGTGTCACAATATATCAGAATAGCATACAGACATGAAGTGCCAAGTATGAGACAGTCATTCAAGTAAAATCATGGCTCTTATTTAAAAAGGTGTGGTCATGGTTTCACTAAGCAAAGTACTGCTGCTCCAGGCTGCTGTTCATTAATAGGTTACATTGCCCCTACCTAGATTGTGCAACTGTGTGGACTTAAAATGTTTGGCTGGGTAAGATTGTGTGCTTTGGCTCAAAATGGCTCTGAAAAGTCAACCTGCAGCTACACCTACACAGCATATGTACCATCAGGAGGGTCTAGATTACTGAAATGCAGGGAGTATCAGAGAGTATCAGAGTCCAGGAATAAGAGGGAGGGGGGGAAAAAAAAAAAAAAAAGCTAGGTTTGAGAAGTAAGATTATTTTATGTTGCTGAAGTCATCTTTCTTCCAGTTTATTCCAGATGGGAAAAGGAGATCTCAACTCTGCATAAGCAGAGACAATGAATTTCGGTACAATGTTTTGTGTATCCATGATGCTAGTCCACAAAGGAGCATCACATCAGAATCGGCCCACACAGACACAGGACAAATGTATGCCAAATAAGGCATGTATTTGTCATCACTGTTTTTTTCCAGAGATGCTATAAATTCATCTGCTTCTTGAATCCTGTGATTTAGATAATACCAATGAGGTCTTAAACATAGATTGCACCCAAAGCTCAAGCAGCCCATAGCTGCAGAACTTACAATACATGTCTGAAGGAAACAAGAGCTAAATTAACAATAAATTTCACACAGCTTTCAATGTAGAAGCAAAGATATTATTCTGTGAAGTGCTCTATTTGAACTCAGTGTTGCTACATTAACACCAGTGACAAATCCTCATCTGGTTCCTGGAGATCACTCCTGAATCCATATCATACCACTTTGCTGCAGGTCTTTTCATCTCCCTCATAACCTTCTTATTGTAACATGTTTCAGGGAGGTACTCATCTGTCATTTGTTGTTTATAAATCTTTCTACCTTTCCAAGTCAAAATTGGTGCTGTTTATTGTTTGTTTAAAATGTATTCCTTCCAGTCTTGATACTAAAGCCAGGAATTGCAACTCTTCAAACAAACAAAAAAAGAACAACTCTTTATCTGGCAAAAAGCTGAGTTACCTGGTAACAGACTGTGTTAAGGAGCAAACATGTTGAATTACAGTCCTTCAGGGAATCTTCAGGGTATAACAGCCCAGTTCATTGAGTTCATTGGAAGATAAGTAAAGAAACAAGAGTACTTACATAATTTCTTGGGTTGATCAGGGGCTGACTTGCTGCTTTTTGGTATTAACAGACGTAAAGGCAGAGATGACTTCATATCCCCTTTTCCTGTACTTCTGTAATTCAGCCAGGAGGTAACAAAGTCATGTTTTATTGAGGCCATGTCATCACTTGCCAGGATGGGACAAAGTCTCCTTGCCAGCCACAGATAGTAAAAGGCATTATTCACAATCTCTATTATATGAGAGCTTTGCTGATACAGAACTTTCTCATATACAAACAGAAAAATTTGCTCTTTATTTGCCATCAGGGTGTTTTTTGTGCCTTTCATTAGCACATGACATAACAACTATGTCTCCATGAATATTGCACTGTGAATAAAATCCTTAAGGTGAAAAGTCAGCTTTCGGGTGAATATGCACATAAAAGAACAACAAGGGTGGGTTACTGCACAAGGGAAGGTGAGCCAGGAGCAGAAGGTGGGTAACAAGAAACACAGAGACAATGACTTCAGTTAAAAAGGTCACTGTCCTATATCACACCCATGTAAGAAGAGCAAGGGAGATCCTGTGACAAAAATCTAGCCAAAACTCCAGTGAGCATCACTTAAGTCTGTGGGGAGAGGCTGTACTGTAGTAAGGCTGACTGTCAAAGAGGGGTTGGAGCTTGAGGTAGGGTGTAGGTCTGGGGCCACCAGGTTTAGCCAGAGGTGAAGCCAAAATGTAGCTCACTGTACTGGTTTGAGCTTCCCAGAGGCCTAAAGCCTAACAGAACACTAACATATATAGGATGCCTCCCCCTTCGGAAAAAAAAAGAATTAGATATAGACAGTGAAAAGGGGTAAAACACCTGAAGAACAGTCTTGCTCCAATTTGGAAGTTAAAAGGAAAACTTTAACAATAAATAAAAATTATTTAAGGTAAGGGGAGTTACAAAAAGGTACGGGGAGGGGAAACAAAATACAAAACATATACAAAACCTGGTAGAGGTTGGATTGGGAAGTAGTTGGCTGGCCACGTGGCAAAGCTGGAGCAGCAGGAACAGGGTGCTACTATCAAGCAAAGCAGGGCAGAAGGAGAAAAACAGCCCTTTCCTCTGCTTTTATAGGGGCCCAAGACAGGCAATAGGAGTGGGCTAACCATTGCACCTGGGGGTCAGGTTCAGACCACCCCCAGGGAGGAGTCAGGAGGACCTGGGGTCAGGTTCGGACCACTCCCCAGGAGGGGTTAACCCTTAACACTCCTGCTGGCAGCATGCAGACCCTGAGGCAGCTGCCCCACCAGCAACTGCCTCACCAGCAACTGCCCCAGCCCCACTCACCACAACCAGGATGGTCAAGCAAACAATATAGGACAGGGGCACAGCTCATGGCACTCACCACTGTGACTCTGCTGTCTGCAGAATTTACATCAGGAATGATTTTGGTGTGTGTGTTTCAAACTACATCTCAACCAGGCATTTTTTTCTGTATGCTTCTGATAACTGACAGGTATGCTTCATATGACAACTCCTATCAGCTTTATTTGTTATAATATTTTTGTCTGTTCTTCAACAACTATTGGCTTTGTTACATACATGAATAATAGAAGCAGAGTGGACACAGGGACAAGGGCCTTTAGTTCCTGGTTCTCAAACACATGTGCATGTGTTTTAACCATAAAACTAAGTCTGTTCATTGTGCCTATAAAATCATAAGCATAATAGGCCGTGGCTACAATGTGGTCCTTCTCTTTATATTCCCATGTAAAGGAAATAAAAATACACCTTAGAAGTCCAAAGAATTTTGTTTCTAACTAGAATTCTAAAAATTTGAGGCACCTGGACAAACTGAGAAGTGGTACTGCGTGAACATCATGAGGTTGGACAAGACCAAATGCAAGGTTGTGCACCTGGGTTGGGGCAACGTTGGTATCAGTAAAGGCTGGAGGATGTGACTGAGAGCAGCCCTGCAGAGAGAGACTTGAGAATGCTCATGGGCAAAAAGCTGGACAAAATGCACTCATTGCCCATGAGGTTGACCATCCTGGGCTGCATCAAAAGAGGTGGGGCCAGCAGTTCAAGGGAGCTGATTCTGTACCTCTGCTCTCATGAGATCTTACCTGCAGTACCTGCTCAAGTGGGTCCATGGAAATGATCAGAGGTCTGGAGCACCTTTCCTCTAATGAAAGGCTGAGAGCATTAGAGTTGTTCAGCCTGGAGAAGAGAAGGCTCTGAGAGACTTTATTGCAGTCTTTCAATACCTATGAGAAATATGGGGACAGAGTTTTTTTGTAGAGCCTACTGTGACAGGATAATGGCTAATGGTTTTAAACTAAAAGAGGGTAATTTTAGACTAGATATAAAAAGACCTTTTTTACAATGGAAGTGGTGAAACACTGGAACAGGTTGCCCAGAGATGCCCCATCTCTAGATACTCAAAGTTAGGCTGAACAAAGCTTTGAGCAACCTGGTCTAGTTGACAATGTTCCTGTTCATTGACCTTTAAAGATTCCTTCCAACCCAGCTATTCTACGATTATAGAATTTCCTTAAATATATTCAAATATTTTAGAATCAGTGTTGTTTCAAGAAAATAAAAGGTAGTAGGTGCATCCCACATGGTATCAAATGCACAACAGAGTAATTATTTCCTCCATTATTTTCCTCCCTTTCTAAATGCAGGTTGGGGTTTTTGGTTTGGTTTTTGTTTTGCTTTATTTTGTTTTCCTTTTAAAATCACAAAATAGTATCATAACTCCTAGTCTACTTTAGCAGTGGATGAAAGCACATCCCAAGAAAGAGTACTTAAAAGTGTTCAAAATCCATCTTTGTTAGATAAGATTTGGTATAGTATCATCAAATTTGCCTCTAGCATGTACTGCCTTCTCCTGTCAGTAGAAAACATTTCCTTATGGTAATATTGAGATCTTGTCTCCCATTCCTTGGGCCATGTGGTAAATATGCTCCAAAACAAGATGACACTGCAAGTGGCAATCCTAGTCCAATTGCTTCTCCCTTATGATCAGAAGCACATGATGACTGCTCAAGCAAACAGGCATATTTCAAATGCCCTTTCCTTAAGCATGTCATCACCCATTCTTCTTGATGATGCAGGAACATCTTTAAATTCACTTAAATAATTTCTGTCCTTTTAACTGCGTTTTACCCTATCCTCGTGATGAGTTTTAAGAGCACGGCAAAGACTCTTATGACTATCTTATCATAGAATCATAGAATGGTTTAGGTTGGAAGGGACTTCAAAGATCATCTAGTTCCAACCCTCAACCACAGGCATTTCTTTAGGCTCTTTATTTTCCTGTGTGATCTTGTTTAAACAATTAAGTTGACGTTATTATGAATTACTACAGAGAGGGGGAAAGTGTTTGAATACTTTTTAAAATAGAATACTTTGTGTTTGGTTTGATTTCTTTACCAACGCATGTATATTTTTGAATGTCTCTACTGGTGAAGAAAAGCTGCCTTCTAGTCTTCAGTTTGATTACGCGGGGGCCCTGAAGTGAGACACAGTGAGACTACTGCCTTTAATAAATAACTCTGACATGCAGATACTCTGTATGGGCGTTTTAACTCGTAATAGTTTAGAGCGTTCTAAAGCAAATAGAAGTCTTACCCTCTCGCAATGGATCCCTGATTCTTCTTCACTCCTACACGCTACAGACCCGGCCCTCCGAGGACGCCTCGGAACCGTGCGCCGGCTCCTCCCCTTACCTGCTGCCCACCCCCCAACAATTTTATCGCAGACTCGTGGTTGAACATAGCCGCGTCCCATTCCCTGGCTAGTGCCCGGCGCCCACGGCGCGTCCCGGTCCCCGGCGGCCAGCCGCGTCCCCGGTTGGGGCGGAGCCTGAGGAGCGAGGGGTACCACCCCCGGGGCGGGGCTGGACGCCGTTTGGCTCCGCCCCCTGCGCCATATTGTTTCTTCCTTCCCCAGCGCCCAGCGGCGGCTTCGGGCGACGGTGCAGCCCGGGCTCGGGACCGGCGGCAGTCCCTTTCCCGCGGGCAGGTATCGGCTGGCGTGGCAAAATCGCGTTGTTTTTGTGATTTTTGGTTTGTTGTATTTTTTTTTTTTTCCCCGCAGTAGTGGCCGCTGGTTCTGGGGCTGGTGTCCTGGGGATGGCGGCCCGACCGAGGGCTTTTTCTTCGATCCCCGTTGGAGGTCTAAGGGGATCGCTCTCTTCGGCGCCGCGTTGCTACCCCGGCAGCCTTGGTGGAGTGGGGGGAACGATATGTTGCTGACGGGGGTTTTGTTATTTTTTTTCCTTTTGACTCTCCTCTTATTGCTGTCTTCCCCGCTCCACCCCCTTCCGCTGTCTGAGCTCTGCCTGCTCCCGGGTTAGCTCCCCCAGCAAACTTGTTCGGTAGCTGTCGGCTGCAGTCTGAGGAGCGAGAGGGGAGACTCTGCTGTTGCCCCCGCCGCAGCGGAGCGCCCCTTACCGAGGCCGCTGTGGGGTGGGAGAGGGCCGCGGGCTCTCCTCAAACCAGTGCGGGCGGCGGCGAAGTGTGGCGTGATCGGGGATCCCGTGACTTCGGGGCAGGCGGTGGCTCCTTTGGGAAACTGCTCCTGCCTGGCCATCCCCAGCCGGCGCATGGTCAGTCTCCCTCCCCACAGTGCTTCCTCAGCACTGATAATGGTCTGTGATCTGTTTGGGCGAGATTCAGTTTCCTACCTATCCCCTCAACACTTTTCAAGAAAAACAAAGCAAAAAACCAACCAAAATCCCTTTATCGCTTTTTCATGTTTTCTGCTGAAGGAGGATTTACGTGTTCCCAAGGGGACCCTGAGCGATGTAGTTATTAGTACTTCTGTTTTAAACTGATGATTTGATTTATCTCTGCTCGGCAACGGCCGGTTGCTTCTTTAATCATGGCAGATGGCTATGCAAACTCAGATGTGGTGATAGCTGGAGAACGAAAAGGATTAGGTTAGGATTTATGTCCGAGTGGTTAATGAATCGTTGATGAGTAGTTTTCAGTGCAAGTATCCCATGTTAAATGTAACTTGTGCAAAATAACTGAAGGAATAACAGAATAGTGCAAGAAAACTAGTGTTCAAACACACTTTTATTAATGGCCTTCATAGCAAGGTCACACATAACTAGATATATGGAGAGCACTTAATTTTATTGACTTGAGTGGGATAGGCAAGGAGGGAACTCCTTGGCTAGATTTTGGCATTAAAATGTTTTCATGTCTGCAGATAGCTGTCCTGCAGTCTGCCACTGTTTTCCCTCTTGTCCACAGTAATTTACAGCTCTAAGCATGTGAGGTTTATTTGGTTTTTTACTCTTAAAGTGTTGTACAACACTGAAGTTTGGTGCTTCCTGTTTTTAGGGCAAGGGTGGTTGTGTGTAGCTGAGGTTTTGAGAGTTGTTTTGGTTTTTTCGGGTTTTTTTTGTGACTACGTAGTAACTTAACTAACAGTAACAAGCTGTAATGACAGTTAGGAGAGTGAGCTTTTTCTCAGACATGCACAGAATTCAAACTTTTTCTTTCCTAGGACTTTCATTTATAGAGAAATCTAATCAAAGGATCATGCAGCTATATATGTGTTACAGTATAATTGCAGAATTTATAATGAGTGTTATTATTTTGTATTGTTTCAGGTTTCTTGCCTTAATACTAGTAAAGACTTTTAAGTTAAAACCAAGTAAAGTGTAGTTTAAAACAAGTGAAACTGCTTTAGCATCCCTTGTTTTGCTTTTGAGTGCTCAAAGAAACCAATTTCCTCACATTGAAATACGTGGAAAAAATTTTAGAGGGTTAAAGTGTTTAGTTGTCAAGATGTGGTTTTTGTCAGTTCAGTAATCATAGAATGGTAGAGATTGGAAAGTGCCTGGAGATCATCTAGTCCAACTCCCCGACCAGAACAGGATCACCAAAGGCAGGCCACACAGGAATGCTTCCTGGTAGGTTTTTGAGAGTGTCTAGAGGGGACTCCACAACCTCTCTGAGCAAATAATGAGAATAATAATAAATCTTAAGAAACAGTTGTTTCTGTTCCTTAGGATTGTCATTTTACATAAATGTTTCACAGTGAGTATAAAATTCTTGGTAAAGAGGCTTTTAAGAATACTTTTTTTTTGGCTGTGGGCTTCGTTTGTTTGTTTGTGTCTTTTTATATGTATAAATATATATAATGTGCATTATCAATGGTGTTTTTTGTTTTCATTCTTTATAGTGCAGACAGTAGGTTCATCTGGTACAGTGTAACCAACTTAATCCCTTAGGGATGGGCTCTGGTCACATAGTTACATTGGGAGAACATGAATGCACAATGTAGCCTGACCAATAGACACTGTTATTGCTGAGTCCCTGGAGGAAAAATGCAACTGATGAAAAGGAGAAAGATGGAAACACATGAGTAGAAATAATTGCTTGATAAGTTATTGAAAGAGTGGAAGCAGTAACAGAAGTAGATTGCAAGGAGAATGTCAGCTAACACGTGAATTGGTAGAAATGTTGGTCCAAAAGCAGCAGCACTTAAGAGTGAAATCAGCTGAAAATAATAGAGTATTTAAGTTGATGAATGCTTAACTGTGAGCTGCTGAGAACTATCAACTTTGATTTAATCAGAGTAACTAATAGTTGGAGATGGAAAATGAAGGTCAGGTCTCTGCAAATTACACTGGCAGATGTATAAATGTAGATATTTCTTCTGGCAAGTTTTGCTGATTGAGTTTGTGGCTAATCTATGAGAATAAATGAAGTGATTCTGGCAGTAGGTACTCGAATGATTTCATGATCCAGGGGTTATGCAGCCTTAAGGATTCCTTCCCTTGGCTACTGCTACTTTCATAGTCCTGAGTCATGCCAGGGAGCTGTTTGAACTAGAGTCCTGAATTATGTAGGTGTTAAAAAGAAATGTATAAAGGAAATCACAAATCACAACTTTCTGGTACAGAAATGAGTGGCAGCAGCTGCGTGTCAGTTCTGTTCAGGTTGTGTTCATATTATAAAAGAAGGAAGACTTACAAGATGATTAGGATCTCATCAGCTTGAGCCATGTGATTGAAGGGCTTCCAGGCTTCTGGGGAACTATGTGGTTCACACATGGCTGTCAGTAAAGGGGTGTTCCTGATCCATAACTCTTTTGTCAGTACCCTATGGAAGGGAAAGTCAGTTTGGAGGCTGGTTAAGGTCTAAACTTATACTGCACTTAAGTAGAAATAATGTAGCATCTTGTCTCAATATCTGTGTTTCCCTTTGACTTGACAGCAATATCTTTAAAGGTCAGATAGGCTTGAGGCCTTTTATGAACTAAAAGGTCAGCTTTTGTGGCACTTAATTGGCCAGGGTGTAAACCAGTACCTTCTAAATACATGAACAAGGATTGGCTAAGCAGAGAAAAGGGAGAATATCTGCACCCACCCCCTCCTTTTCAGATTTCTGGAAATTTGCAGTTCTGCTTTAGGTGACAACTATAACTACTCTGTAGTGATTGAGAGCTGAGACATGTAAGAACTCCACAAACAGTAAGTTTTAAGTGTTCAAAACTACATATATCTGGATTCTGCCCTTTGTGATGCAACTCTGATAGTTTTGCTGTTTACAACACTTTTGGATGAGCCACTGCAACACAGGAAACAGTATTTTTCTGAGGTAGCCTGCTAAATATTGTTGGTGTTAAGGAAAAAAAAAGCTACTTATGAGAGAGTAAGTTTACATTGTCATTGAAAGGCCAGTGTTTTTGTCAGACAGAGTACTTGTGTGTCTTTTAAAACTGTCTGGTACCTGCAACTTAACAAAATAAGATGCCTTAGCAAAAAAAAAAAAAAGTGAATAAACTTCGTAGCTGAATTGGATGTGTTGTGTATATGTACATTTGAGGATAGGAAGTTAGAAAACATGGTCAGTGTTACTGTTGGGCTTGTCAGAAACTTAAGAGTGTTTTGTTTTCTTAAATCTTCAACAAAAATGGCCTCTCTTTTTAAAGAAGTCTTGGCTTGAAGCATATTAGTCTGCAAATGGATCTGATCTGATTAGTTGGAACAAACTTGCATCTGATTTACCTTGTGTGGTTTGTTTTTTCTTTCTCCAAGTCAGTGGTTTAAGAGCTTGAGCCCTTATAAGTTGGTGGAGGAAATTCTGTGATGATTATCAAAGCAGGCTGGTGTGGAGTGGCTTTTTATTTGCTATGAGTTTCTTTGAATGCTGAAATGATAAAGGAATGTGAGATGAAAATTGTTTTTTTGCAGACTCCTCTGTGTACTAGGTGGGAGTACTCTTATTACTGTGCTGCACAATTAGTTTTAATGCAATCAATACCTGGAACAAATAGTTATCTGTATTTCTCTGGTGTTTTGCAGCTCCTGATGTTAGTTAAAACAATCAGATGCATACTGTTAAGTTTTTGCTTTGTTTTTAGGTGCTGAACTATTAAGGCAATAAACCTTGGGAAATACAATATCACCGATTCACAGATTGCATTGTGTTGGAAGAGACCCTCAATGGCCATCTTGTCCAAACCCCCAATAGTGAGCAGGGATACTTCGAACTAGATCAGGCTACCTAGGGCCAGTCTGATCTTCACAGTATCACCAAGGTTGGAAGAGACCAACTCGTTACCACAGACCTCAAGACTAGACCATGGCACCAAGTGCCATGTCCAAACCCACCTTGAACACCTCCAGGGACGCTGACTCCACCACCTCCCTGGGCAGCCCCATTCCAGTAGCCAATGACTCTCTCAGTCAAGAACTTTCTCCTCACCTCCAGCCTAAACTTCCCCTGGCACAGCTTGAGACTGTGTCCTCTTGTTCTGGTGCTGGTTGCCTGAGAGAAGAAAGCAACCTCCTCCTGGCTACAACCACCCTTCAGGTAGTTGTAGACAGTAATAAGGTCTTAAATGTTTCCAGGGACTGGGCCTCAACTACATCCCCGGGCAACGTGTTTACCAGTGTATTACCCTTCTAGTTATAAAGAACTTCTTCCTTATGTCCAGCCTAAATCTACCCTGTTCCAGGTCTGAACCATCACCCCATGTCCTCTTCTAAACAGTCCTTCCCCAGCCTTTGTGTAGGACCCCTTCAGATATTAAAATGGTGCTATAATGTCTCCCTGGAGCCTTCTCCAGACTGAACAGCCCCGACTTTCTCAGCCCTCTAGTCACCTTTGTGGCCTTCCTCTGAAACCACTCTAGCAGGTCCATTGTCCCTCTTGTATTGGGGGTCCCATAGCTGGACACAGTACTCAAAATGTGGTCTCACAAAAACAGAGCAGAGGGGAAGAATCACCTCTCTGAGTCTTTTGATGCAGTCCATGATGCCAGTGGCCTTCTGGTTTGAAAATGCATATTGTTGGCTCATCTCCAGCAACATATTGACTGTTCTTTCCAAAATTATTGTCCAAAAAGTACATTATATAGGTAAGTTCAAACTATGTAATAGGAGAAATAACTTCAATTCTCCTGACATCTTAAGGATTTTATTGTTACTTTATTTGTCGAAATATTAAGGCTTCATAACTTAGAGGGAAAACAACAAGAAAAAAACAAGCCATTTACAAAAGTTGTAAATAAGTTAATTTTTTTTTAAAAAAAAATTGTGTGTCACTGGAAAAAAACTCCAGCAGCCTACTGTGCTGAAAGCTACCATCCTGATTCTGCAGATACTCTAAAACTGCTTAATCAGTGGGGCTCCAGATGAGTCCCTTTATATATTCAGGAAAACTCTATAATTGTATACAAGTCTTAGCTGCTTCCAAACAAAAGTGCTTGTTAATGCCTTTAAGCATGCTTTCTTGCTGTTTCAGTTCCAGCTTGTGAGTAATAATATATTTTGTATAAGAAAGTTTACAGAAAAAAAAAATAACTGCTAGCTAAGCACGACAGCTGCTGTTGTTGAAACTGAGTGTCCTGAAGAGTAATGTTGCCTGAAACACCACACTGAGATGCTTGCTTATCAGTCTTGGAAGGTTGTTTCTGCAGTCTTTGTGTAGAAGGACCAGATTTGTTCTGGCAGAAAATGGTTTGCAGCTGATCTAAAATTGCCTGTCCACTGAAAATATTTTTATGTTCATCATTCTTCTAGATCTTACTGTAATGCTCCACATAGTTGAAATTTTATGAATTAACTTCTTAGGTTCTGGACGTGACAGATACTGTTGACAGACTTCCCTTACTTCTAGTTTGTTTAAAATGTGGCTTCTTGGATAGTTCATGATAATAACTGCAGTTCTTCCAACTGCAGAAGATAAATAATCAAATATAGCTTAAAAACCCCTGCATTTAAAAAAATGTATGTAAGTCAAGTTCTGTAGAAGACAATAAAAACCTATGATTTCAGGAAAGAAAAAAAGAAATTGCAATTACACTGAAGTGGAGGAACAATGAAATACTCAGTACTCCCTGTTCTCATAAATACATTTATTAAGAAGATGCTGCTATCTAGTGTTGTAGCTCAACTTATTTGTTACCCAATAGCAGGAATTAGGGAGGCAAGTGAAGACACTGGGCCACTTTAAATATTTCAGCATTAATGTGGAAACCATGTGCAGGTAGGCTGGTGACAAGACTTACCTTGTGCATAAGGAGGTGTATGTTCATATTCTGAGCTATAGAAATTACCTGATAGCTGTGTGAAAACGAAGTGAACAATCAGCTTGTAGCTTCTAAGCAGCTGTAGTGTTATTGTGATACAAACCCGTAGAAATATTAAGGATTTATAAATACTGTTTTTAATCACCTAGTATGAATGGATTGCTTTTTCTGAACAAAATTTTGGTGGAAGCAGCTGCCCTTGCATTTATTTTTAAAACTTCTTTGTGTTGAGGCTTCAGGTGTAGATTGTCTTAACAAATGAGTATTCAAAGATGGAAAAGTTAAAGGCAAAAGAATTCCTGAAATATTTTGTTTCTAATGTAGGCCTTGATTCTAAGGCAGCACAGAGTCATATGATTCTCACACCAGCTTGTATCAGGTATTAATTCCATAACGATACTCTGTGGGTGATGTATATGCCAGTAATGCTAATTACAACTAGCTAGACCACATTCCTTCCTTCAGAGAGGGAGACAAACTAGGCAACCTATGACCTATTTCCATTTTAAATAGGTGCTATTTTCAGAGAAGCCTGTTTTGGCTGAAGTCCTTTGAGCTCTTTCAGTAACGGGTAGGTATAGGAACCACAGTTTTCCTCATACAGAATCATAAGTTTGGGCTCTTCTAAAAGCATTACCCTCAAGCAAATCAAACACTTTTTTTACAGTATTATATGGCACTGCTGTAAGGAGGGGGACCTTGGGCTGGCACAAAGCACTAATGAGCTAACTATTTAAAAAAAAAAAAAAAAAGACAAAAAATGCTTTAATGCTAAATTCTGACAGTTAAAAAGCTTCAATAGTGCCACTAATTCAAGATCCCTGTGCTGGCAGACAGGCTCTTCACTAGCACTTCCAGGCTTTTTGACAGTTTTACCACAGGAAAGTTGACACCTAGGAACTGAACTGTCAGTGTAGGCTTGGCGCTGGTGTTTGGCATCTTGAGTGCCATCTGAAGTAGCAACAGTGAATTTGCTTTTGTGGTAGTTGAAGTATTCCATTCATCATGGCTGTTCTGCAAGGAGTAAACTGCACAATACTGTACTACACATAGTCACTTCGCTTTTAAAACAAAAATTACAGCATTTATGTTTGTTCTCTACATGACTCTGTTCTCTCTTGATTTTAAAATTGTTGTCCAATTGCAATTTTTTGAAGCTCTGCAGTTCCTCCAGTGTAACAGATAGCATCTTGCTTTATCCCTAAATCTTCATGTTTGCATGTTAAATAATTTTGCTAATGAAATGTGGTATAAATGTGACTAGTTCAAGGCACATGCTCTGTACCCTTCTCTCACTCCACTTTCTTCTATGGATCTGTTCAGTGACCATAAATGAACCGTTGTCCTTATTGAATGTGATGCAACCCCTCTTTTGCACAAAGATTGAAGGGTTTTAGATGTTTTAAATGGCAGACTAGTAATTCATGCCATGCACTATGCTTAGACTGCAGTCTGTGGCAGAGACACCTCTTAAACATGATAGTCTTGGGTGGGTGTTCTTGCTGCTTCATCTGTTTAACACAGTCTTCCTGCTTTTGTACATGAAACTTGAGCTTGGGGTACTTTAACCCTTTCTGGATATTTATGTGTGTAAAATCTTCTCCTTACAACTCCTTCCTTTTAAAATATTTTTTCTTCATCTTTACAGGTGTGAGAAGTCGGGAGGATTTATTCCCATAAAAATGGCAGCAAAGTCATCACTCCTTAAAGTAATATTGCTAGGAGATGGTGGAGTTGGTAAGAGTTCTCTCATGAACAGATACGTCACCAACAAGTTCGATGCACAGCTGTTTCATACTATAGGTGTGGAATTCTTAAATAAAGAGTTGGAAGTCGATGGACATTTTGTTACGATGCAGATATGGGACACGGCAGGTCAGGAACGTTTTAGGAGCTTGCGGACTCCTTTCTATAGAGGTTCTGACTGTTGCCTGTTAACCTTCAGCGTGGATGACTCTCAAAGCTTCCAAAACTTAAGCAACTGGAAGAAAGAATTCATTTATTATGCAGATGTTAAGGAGCCTGAAAGTTTTCCGTTTGTGATACTGGGTAACAAAGTTGATATCGATGAAAGGCAAGTGTCTACAGAAGAAGCCCAAGACTGGTGCAGGAATAATGGCAACCACCCCTATTTCGAAACCAGTGCAAAAGATGCCACTAATGTTGCAGCAGCCTTTGAAGAAGCTGTTAGAAGAGTTCTAGCCTCTGAAGATAGATCAGATCACTTTATTCAAACAGATACAGTAAACCTTCATCGGAAACCGAAACCCAGTTCATCTTGTTGTTGACTTAATGGTGGGGGGTTTTTTGGCCAAATTACTCTTGATTAGCTTGCTGTATAAAAGGACAAGGAAAGTGTAGTATAAAAAAAGTAATAGATGGGTTTTACTCTAATATTAAAATTGTACCAATTCTGCTGCTTTCCGGGGGGAGGAAAAAGAAAACCTTCCTTTCTTGAGTGACCCATTACTGAATTAGTGACTCTGTTTAGGAAGGTGTCAAGTGAAAACATTAATACAAGAATGTAATTTGCCAACTTTACTCAAATGATAAATACTTTGACTATAATTAAAACTTGAAAGTTCTAGAAGCACTACTTTGGAGAAACTGTTCTGGAATTCAGGCACAAAGATACTTTTATATATGTATATTTTTATGAAATCGGCATTCCGTTTTTGTTTCTCTAAAAGTCAGTTTCTTAATGCTAGATATTAAACTTCAGTCTCACTATGTTCCTTTTGCTGTGAGTGGTACTTCATCTCTAATGTGTTTATTATAAGTTAATATAAATTACTTGCAGGTCTTCTCTGATTGCCTAATGTTGCTGTAACTTGTGTAGAATTTTAAGTAGGAAATAAATTTCCTACTTTAAAAGTCCATTTTTCCTTCATCTACTATTCTAAAGCAGTAATAATTTTTTTCCAGTTGTTTGATGCAAGTTACTGGTTAGTTTGTTTTTTGTTGTTTTTTTTTTTAACACATGTCTTTGCCTTAAGTACCATATTACCCATAAGGTAAAAAAAAAAAAATCTAAATAACTGAATTATAACTATTTTTAGTTATGAAAAAGATGTATTTTATTCAGTCAGCTTTAATAGCACTTGAAGGAATCCACAATATGACAAATGTATAAGAGAACTTTTAGTATACAGCCTTAAAGTTCCAAACTTGTTATTATTAACCTGAGGTATGAATGTGTTTACCAGTAATCTCTGCACTGTGAAACTAAGGATTGGCAATATGTAGAGAACTCAGGAAGCTCTTGACTCGTGGTAGTTTTCTGCCCTAATACAAGCAAATACCTACAGCTAGTGTTTGACCTGAATTTGATCCTTATTTAAATTACTTTTAGGATGTGGACTGAGAGATTTTAAGACAGCATCTTTTATATTACTGTACTTGTTACGTGATGATGACCAGAAACAAATTCTGTATTTAATGGACGGTCTTCCTGAGTAATGCAGATGAAACCACAGGTCAGGTATTTGAGGCTCTCCATTGCAGTTAAGTGGTAGACTACAGTTGCTGGATACTGGCTCTCAGAGTACCCACTGTCCCTGTAACAGCAAACTTGGTAGCGCTATTGCTTCATTGTGTAATCCGACTGCTAACAGGCATGCACGTGTACACCTTGTGGACTTCCTTCCAAAGGGAGTCTGAGGACAGCGCATGTTACTCACTAAACTATGCAGACTCTGCTTTCTGTACAGCAGCTCTTTTTGTTCCAATAGAATGGTCCTTCCTGAGAGTACAGTAACAGGGAGTTTTCTCTTTTAATGTATCTGTTCCGTCTGTACCAGGTGTAATTATTAGGAAGTAAAGCTTACAAAACAAACCTCTTGTTGCTCTTGATACACTTTTCTGAATGTGTTGTCTTCTTGCTTGAACCTGTCCAGGACAACTTTAGTCCATTGATGTGCTGCTCCTGCTTACAAGCGATATCTTTTTACCTTTTGTACATTCCTTAGTGTTGCATATACAGGAACCTAACAGCTAAATATAGGTCGAGCTGCAACTTCTCTTAATTTTTAGTCAATGACTGAAAAGATCTGTGAAGCTAAATTCTTAGCTAACTTACTCTTAAGATGAGAGAGCAAAAAGCTTTAAAAATAAAGGTTGCTTGTGTTGGGGGCTACTAAGCTAGTGGCATGATGCTGTGCAACTATCACTTTACTACATAAAGTTTTCTTTAATGTTCACTTTAGCAAAGGTTAAGGTGGAAACAACAGATGAAATTACTGTGAGTAGAGTACTACAGATACGATTCAAGTGAGATTGCAAAAAGGAAACAATTGAGGATGAGAGAACCGTTGTGGTCTTTCCTGTGCCTGAATGTCCACTTGTGTTTTCCCATCTGTCTCTTTTCCATGTAACAAACACCATGGTTCCCAAGCCTCCACCCAAGAAGTAGGTTTAATAAAGTTAAATAAAACTTAATACACTAGAAGTGTGTTACTCGTGCCCTGGAAGCTGCTGTACCACAACTGTACACTAATCACAAGAGTGGGAGTTCACATGCCATTAGATTAAATAAGACACTATAGGAATTATGTTGATGTCAGGATTTGGTCTCAGAGGGAGATTACAAAGTATGTGAAAGAAAGCAAAAGTCCTATGACAAGTAGGTGTAGATGGTGGGTACAAAGAATATTCATAATGCTCAATAACAAGCAGGCGTTTCTGTGCTTTGTGAAAGCTTAGTATCTATCACACAGTATGGAGGTAAGGTAGAGACTTGTGGCTTGTAATTCAATTGATTGATTCATTTTGAGTGGCTTGAGTATTTGGGGGGGGTCCTGTTTGCAATATTTTAGAGTTCTGTAGAGTGCCAGAGCTTACTACGCAATATAAAGTTCCAGATGTCCTTCAAAATGAGTAAAAAATACTGTCATGGCAAATCAGTGGAATTTTAGAATAGACACTAAAATGAAGAGGCAGAAGAAACTAGCTAGGACACCTAGCAGCTCATGCAATCATTAAGCTTGGAAAAGATCTCAAAGATCAAGTCCACCCTCCTCCCCAGTGCCTCCATGTCCACTAGACCATGTTCCCAAGTGTTAGATTTTTAACACCTCCAGGGATGGTGAGTCCACCAGCACAGCACAATATAGAGATACTTTGTGTAAGAACCAGGCTCTTTGCTTTAACTGTTGCTCTGTTCCTCAAACAGATCCTAAGTCATAGTGCAGGTTACCTAAACAATAACAGAACATTGCAGAAAGTTGAGTCTAAATTGCATTTCCACCCTAGATTTATAAAGACTGGCTTATGTTCTTAGCTTGTACTAATGACCTTACACTTGACTTTTGAAAGGGCTGGAGTAATTCCAGTCCATTTAACTCAAAAACTTTGTTTCCTTTATTGCATAATACAGATTACCTTCTGATTTCACATACTGCAGTAGACTTCATTGGAGTTCTTATTTCCAAGTCTCTGAGACTGGGAATGAACATAATACTTAGAAAGGACATACCTCTTCTGCCTTGTCTACTGAGGCACTGTGTGATGCAGGCTAGAGCAGCACGTTTCGGACCTAGATAAGATTTCTGACCATAGCTGATCACAAGATGATGTTTCTTTCAGCACAGTGTGAGAAGTCACAAACAAAAGCATGAAGAGGCATTTTTCTGTACACAGGGAAATCACAGTTACCTTGCAAGGTCCTTCAGAATTCTGCCACAAGATTATGGTCTTTACTGCAAATGCTGTAATGGTTAATGTAATGAGTTAGGATGTAACACTCCCTTGCCTGTGGCCAGTAACTTTTCATAAAGCCCAAATGGATTAATGAGACTGCACTTCCCATTTACAGTTCCTGTACTGAGAAGAGGAAAGATGTATGTGGGGCATATGAACAGGCACCATTTAGCTAATTGCCTTCAGAGATCAAGCAAGAGAAAATGCTTTTATTTGACTTGTATTTCACTTTATGGTGTGTTGGCAGACAAGAATACAATTATAAAAGAAGCCCCACAGTTTGTGAAAGTGGTGGGAATTCTTAGTGCTAGTCCTTCATTTTTGCCAAAACTTTTCTTACTGCCACATATGATTATTTAATGTGAATGGCAGCAGTATTTTTCCAACCAGCTCAAACTTTAAAGCTTCTTATCAAACTAATAGCTTCATATAAAGGAGAACAGTTCAACTCAGGTGAGCTTCTGCTGCCTTCATACAGCAAAAAGAAAAAAAACCCAACAGCTGATTTACATAAGATTAAGCAACATTATTTAAAAAAACTATACAATGGAGTTCTCATTAAATAAATAACACCACAAAGACTAATGCCTATCTTCACTTGCCACCCCACCAGCAAAGCCAGCCTTACTATGATCATCTAGCTTTCTTGTAGTCATTTCAAGTATACTCAACAAGCATCTATTCTGCGTCATTCTGTGTTTTATTTAAGGTAAATATTGCAAATTTTATACAACATTCTTCTTTTTTAATGGAATATATTACAGTGACAGTTTAGCAGTAAGTGTGAATTACAGAGAAATAACAACTGACTATGCATTTAAAGCACATACACATGTGGTCCCTTTAATTATACAGACTATATAAAATGTACTTCCTAGAACAGACAGCATGCCACTTCCTTTGGAAATTACTTTTCAGACTTTTAAAATTAAAATAAGTCCAAGAAGACAACTTAATACAGATTTTCTGCAAAAGGACACCAGTTACTTGAAAGATTGTGAAATGAACCAAAATATTAAATATACAGATGCAAATGACCCACTACAAATTTCTGCTTTTGAATGATGGTTAACTTTTGCAGAAGAGTCTCCAGCCACATTTTACAATGGAATAGCAGCTAGACAGATTAAATAATGCCTTTGTTAAACCCCTACAAGTAGAGTTCCATGGTTCAAATTTATGCACTTGCAGAGATAATGGAAAGAGCTGAGCTTAAAACATGTGCATGTAGTTTGTTTTTTCCCATGTGTAAATTAAAGTCAGGGCAGACATAGCTGTTCTGTTCTACTTCATTCCATTGATGCAGTACTGCAGACAAGCACCTATTGCACTAAACATCTGGTATATCTGAAATTTTGGGTTGAAGATGGAGTTCTTTTTTGAGTAATTTATAATACATACATTACATGTTACAGTATAAATACAGACCTGGTTTAATACCACAAAGAGTGAGTTTGGTCTGGTTAGTCTGCAAAGTTGTCTAGCAAAGGACCATACATAGGAAAGTTTCTAAGAAAATTAACCACTTGGGCTGAACAGTCCAAGAATTCCCTTCTGCTCTTATTACATCACATGACTGGAGGTGTCTTTTGCATTCAGATATCATTTCCTCCCACCTTGTATAAGAGATTTTCATTTTGCATACACATTGACACCCACATATCTGAGTTAGTACCTATGCAGCTCCACATTTTAAAACTTAGTTTTCATAACACATAAAAGGAAACTTCTTCAGATACATGTTTATGCAAAGAAGCTTGGCTGTTACCAGTATCAGCAGGGGGAAAAAAAAAGAGCAGCTTCTTCAGCATCCAATCTGTCAGTCTTCAGATGATGAAAATCAAACATGCCAAGAACTAACCAGAAGAACTACAGTTCAAATAATCAGGAAAGTATGGAAAAAGCACTCACTCAAGAAATAAATTTATTCAGCTTAAAAGGTGTTTCTTCCCAAGGAACTGTACTTTTCTTTCAAAGGCACTAGATCGAATAGGAGAATTGAGTTCGTAAAATGGATTCATTGCAAACTGAGGAAAAGAAAAAAAAAAAAAAGAATCAATAAGCACAATGTCCATCACTGGAAAATGTTACTTCATATGACAACTACTATTCACTTTCAGCCTATTAAGTGGCACTTGTTAAGAGCACAGAGCTCCTAAACAGGCACTGGTTTTCCAGGCCCTTTCACTCTCTGGCGTGCACAGCCAATCTCTAGTTACCAGCTCCAAACCCATCATGACACTAGTGGAAATTTCTGGTTTGGAAATTGGCAGGCATCATATGAATACTTGTGAGAGGCCAAGATGACCACCTCCCAGCTGATAAGTGCCCCATCTTATAGTGGAAGCATCTCCAGGCTGTGGGAACATGGGCTGCTTGCTCTGAGATGCAAGCACTTTGACCATGCTTTCGCAGAACAGTCCTTTGCTTTCATTATCACCATTAACAACATAATACTGCCCAAAAATCACCACTAAAATGAAGAATAAATTCTGAAAGAGCACAGTTTTTAACAATTTAGAAAAATCTACTCAGTTTAATGGAAAAATGCAGCCTTTGTGTCTCATGTTGCCTGGTTAACATAGACTTCACAGGTTCTTCTTCACTTAGACCCCCACAAGAAAGCATGGTAATGCAGGCATGCCTGAGCATATACAAGAGAACATGCTTAAAAGCCTGCAGTGAGACTAGAAGTGGGTTCTTACCTTTATGTATAAGTCATATACATCATTAAAGAAATTCTTAATTCCATCTTCTTGCCTTACATCATGAAGCATTATAAATCTCATATGTAAAGCAATTAAGGAAAGTTTGACTATTACAAAGGAGAGAGGCCTTTAGCATATTATGAGATAACCATTTACACCTAATTCTGCTCAGACTGAAAATGTTTAGATGTACATGAAACAGGAGTGACTCTACAGAAGTAACTGAAGCAGTGAAATTTATAAAGCATTACCTTTATATTTAAAAATCCCCCTATCTGACAGCAATTAAAAGGTTAATTCTTTTTAAAGCCATACAATTGTGAATGTGAAACTGAAGTGAACTCTGGAGTTAAAATTACACTCAATGTTACTTGATATGTATAACAAATGTTTCACAACAAAGACTTCTAGGACTATTTCTACATAAGATCAAATCTTGACACTCCATTTTCAAGATGGGTGTGACTGACACTGAGCATGTCTATGTTGCTCCTCTCTAGTGTTAGCAAAGGGATAGGAGACAGAATTGTATGTGTTTGTTCAGAGCCTCTCATATTTCTTTCCCTCTACTCCCTGTCAGCTTTTATTAAGCTATTTCAGCTTCTCCAAAAGGAAAAATCCACCTTTCCAATTGGTCCCAGTAATAAACAACTGCACAACTGCTGTGCCTCCCAATTTACTGCAGCCTGAAGGTGGTGACACTCACTGATTGTGCCGAATAGCCAAACAAGTCTGTTCTAAACTCCTTTTATACAAATTGTCCCTTTTTGGCAAAAGGCTTTTCCTATATAAGGAACGAGGAAAGGATATGTCCAGCTGTGACAAAAGCAGAAACAAACCATTCATTAAACTTGTCCACGGTCTTCAGATACATGTTGTTAGAAAGCCACATGTTCTCATCTACTAGGTCAAGAGCAGCATGGGCAATGAACTGGTTGAGATGACGATGATCATCCTAATACATTGTCAGAAGACAGTAAAACATAAACAACAATTTGCTCAAGTTGCTAAACAGCTAGTGCTCAAGTTATGTTTGGTTATGTTATTCCCTTCTACATTTCTGCCATCTGTCCAATGGTGAGTAAATGAAACTAGTACATATTGTCACGATACTTCGGTTTCAAGGGAGAAAAAGGTCATAATAAAAAAGTCATCACAAAAACAGTCTTGAGAGCAGCAAAATCTGTAAAGCCTTATATTGGTAGCTCAGGAACGAACTCAAGCTTGAATTCTTATGGGAACCAATGGATAACCTCCTATTGCAAACTTATGCTTTTGAGAAATTGACAGTAATTTAGCATTTTTGGACCACCACATTTGGCAAAAATTGAACAACAGGTTACAATTGTAAAACGTAGGGGAAAGATGGGCAAAGCAGGGAGACAGGGAGAACAGATATACTATCATCTAAAGATTCTGGGGTTTTTTCCAAGTTATTTGCCTAGAAAGAGGATTATTTTATTGTTTCTGGGGTTTTCTTTTTCCCAAGAGCCCAGTGCAGAAAAATATCCTGCAACTAATATTCAATATATGCTTGCACACGTAAATTGTACCTTTCTACAACAAACATGAATGGCCTTCATAAGAGTGATCACAGTACTTGCTTGGCCTTAACTACAAGAGTTTTGCAGGCAAAGGGCCATTTACTTTTCAAACAAACTAGAACACCAGAAGACATCTATCAGGAAGAAGCACAGGATTAAATCATACTGTAAGCTTCTATCAGACTGGAAAAAATAAGTAGCCTTGCACTGCTTCTGATAATAGGGGATGCTATTAATTCCACTTTCACACCTCTCAGGGCACTGTATTTTTCCCTCTAATTGAGTTTGGCTCAGGGCATTAACAGCTTTCCAGGTTCTATTAAACCATACTGAGGAAGAGAATAAATGATGAAGCTTAAGGGGAAAAAGCTTATGCTTATTTACCATCTACATTATAACAGTTTTCACACATGTGTATGCATTTTTTACAAACTGTGCAAATACTACACAGTTGCTTCAGGCAGCTGTGCACCTGCACTGAATTCACTCTTAAATAGCATGTCTCAGAAACAGAAGCATTAGTTGCCACAACATTAATGTCTACTAGTTCTCCTTCACTGCACAAACAGTTTAGATTCTCTTCTAGGATAAAATTTAGTACTTCAACCTTAGTCAGACAAGAAGCTTATCTGAGTCAAGTTACTATCATTAGCAGAATGCAGAAAATTATCTCATCCACTCTGCTATACATCCTCACATTAAGTTGAGTCCAGACAGCCTTATTTACTATCTAGTAAATAGTCTGAAATACAGATGATGCCATGCTGTTCAAATCAGTGACAGCATGTAGGACATGGAAGTGTTGGAGCAGGTCCAGAGGAGGGCCACAAAGATGATCAGAGGGCTGGAGCAGATCTCCTATGAGGACAGGCTGAGAGAGTTGGG
>VWZE01002985.1:45757-79270 GCA_013396675.1 Eubucco bourcierii
TGGCAGGGGGTTGGAACTAGATGATCCTTGAGGTCCCTTCCAAACTTACCATTCTATGATTCTATGTACTGTCAATTTTGGATAACCTCACAGAGCCATGCCCTTTTAAAGAAACCATGTTTTAGGAAGAATTAGTACAATCTGGAAAATAATTCTGAGGAGTGAAAAATTCCAGAATTCTAGTTCTTAAGACAAAGTTTCTATTAACAAAAAAATAAGAAAACTGCAAACCACTCACACTTCTAACAACATAATGGTCATGCTTCTAATACACTGTAAAATCATCCCCAAAATGCACCATAATTGCATCACAGAAGTATCATGGGGAAAAAAGCATACCTTGGACTCTACTTTTCCAGGTGGCAGAAACTCCATTTCGAATATGGGATTGTCATGATGACCAACTATCACAAAGTAGAAACTTCCAGACATTCTTCAATGTTGTGCTCCTTATGAGAAAAAATAGACACGCTTTTTTGATGAGTCATTACACAAACTCTTAATACGCCTCAAAATGCTCCTAAAAGATCAGTCAACATGACTCCTATTCATACTGATCACAGCCTAGAAAGAGATAAACACTTCCTTAGGTATTTTATAATTAAAAAAAATAAATCTAAACAAACCACAATACCTTAGGAAGTGAAACACGACTTGAAAATAATCTAGTTACAACTACCTAAAAACTTCACAACCGACTGACGATCTACGACCTGACAGCCCCCTCAGTGACATGGACGGCAATGAGTTAATGAAATCAGTCGGTGTACTCTCTGAAGAATCTCATCTGTCTCTCTCCGGAGATGCTACAGGCAGTAGAAAGAGAAAGTGGGGCGCAGTCTCCTCCCTTGCCCACGGCGCAATCCCACGGAGCCCCATGGCCCGGCCACATCCCTCCAGAGCCACCTGTGGAGGGTGAGCTCCCCCGCCGCACCCCAGCACCCTGAGACCCGCCCAGGCTCCAGGCCATGTTCACCGCGGACACCCCTGTGCCACCCCCAGAGGAAGGCTGCCCGAGGAAAAGGCGGGTAGGGGAAGAAGAGAAGGCGAGGGTCCGTGTCCGGGCCCGCCGCCTACCCTGCTACGCGAGCTCTCCAATGGCTACCAACAGCCGCCCGGAAGCGCTCCCGTCCGCCAGCCACAGCTTCCGGCGCTCCCGTGACGCCTCAACCGCCACCGGCAGCTGGTGGCGGAGTCAGTTCCACGTTCCACGCTTCCGCTCCCAGGGCTTGGCGGCGCGGGCTGGCGGCTCCACGGCGTTGCTTGGGTAGAGACCAGAGGATCGAGGCGCAGCGCCCAGGCTCGGGTTGGGACCTGCCGCCCTGCCAGCGGGTAGTGGAAGGCCGCCCTGGCAAAGCGTGGGCCTGCGTTAGAGGGAAGATGGGAATCGCCGCCTCGCTGAACAAGGATCGATCTGGGAGTTAATAGTGTGCTTTTAATAGTTTTCACCATCCACCCCCCCCCACTCCGGCGTCGTACGCAGGATGGCTTCGACTGAAAGGGAAACGCTGTCCCAGGATGAACTCCGGAAAAGGCTCTATCAGACTTTTAAGAACCGAGGTGTACTGGACACACTTAAGGTGTGCTTTATTTTCAGCAGGTGCTACCTATGATTCACTGTGCTGCTCAATACTGAAAGTAGTAACAGGCCGAATAAATGTTTTGGGTTTTTCCGTTTTTCTTCAAATGTTGTTGTTTTGCTACAGCCTAATTCACATTCAGTACTGTTTTGAGTTTTCTGGGGGGTTGTTTGTTTTTCTCCCCAGATAAGAGGTTCTTCCTATACAGAAGTGCCTTTCGTTGTGTTCTAGTCTCAGAGGCTTTTTAGAAAGGTTACAGACTTTTATCAAGTCTGTGAAAGTTTCCATGCTTGAAAAAAATTGAGAATGCAGGACTGGAAAGTATCTATGGCTACAGAGCTTGTTTATTATGTACTGTAAGTGAGCACACTATTTGAATTATCCTCCTAAAATATTCCAGTTCTGCTTTAAAACTGCTTGAGCAGTTATCTCTCTGTGTGGTCATTCAGGAATATGTCATGGAATAGGGCTATGTTCAGGAGTGAAACTTTGTTCTGGTTTGTAACTAGGGTGTGTTTGTTGCTGCTCTGGCTATCTTGTGTTGACAGTATCCTTTAGTTTAAGTAGTTCTTACTCCTTTTGATGATTTATAGGCAACAGTCATACATTTTTTCAGCATTCTGTTCTACAATGCTAAACGGTACGGCGATCTCATTCCTGGTCACCTGAGTAGTCCTTCGTTTCACTTTGAAACCTTTCTGCCCCCTACTTTTTAACTAAAGTAGATTGATGAGAGTTTTCCAGGCAAAGTTTAGGACCTGTTTTTTTTGGGAAAGTCTGTAGTAGGGTGTATATATGTCTTTCTGAGACACACTACATCTGTAGTGCCAGCCATTGTTTGACACATCCATGTCTTTTTCCAAACAATAAATCTGTTGTGTTATGGCAGAAATGCACATAGGACCTTACATGCTGAAATGTCTATTTAATGCAGTTTCAGCTTTGCTAGTCTACTTTAGATGTCATCTAATTGCCTTTTCTTATGACATGTTGATCTTTCCTATGCACATCTTTGTCACCATCACATTTTTTTAGCTCCTGCTTTTTATGTCAAATTCACTACAGTTAAAAAAAAAAAAATCAAGATCTATATTTTAAGAATACCATTGATAATTTTGTGTCAAAGTGTTCTCTGTTCGGGACAACTTGTTTCTTCCTCAGCAATTTCCCTTCCATTCTTGAAATGTTTGACTCATTTCTTGTTTTCTTTGACTTAACTAACAGTCTGTCAGGTGACATGCTGTTTAAGTTGGTTTTCTTGCATCCTTTTCCTTGCCTAGAAGATTACACATTGTACTAGAGATCTTGCAGCTCTTCTAAACTGAAGAACTAGCACATTTGAGTTTCTTATGGATTCTCATGGATTACATCTTCTAATGAGAATGCTCTCAACTTGTCCTTTTTGACTACATCTGCTTGTAAGTGGTATAGTGGATCTGGAACTACAGGTATGCTGAATGGCTAACGTCTAACAACTGATTTCTGCCTTCCTTTCCCATAGTAGGGGCAGACATTTAAACTTGTGTTTGCCACCTGCACATTGTCATGAGGTGTGTAAGAGATTGCTGGTTTCAGTTTAGACAGCATCTCTGTCAAAGTTTGCTGAAACTGACAAGTCCAGAAACTATTTTGGCAACACATTATTTTATTCAACTCTGTTGGTGTTGCATAGGTTCTATTGAAAATTTAAACCACTATTTCTGTCATGGTCTTTTAGTATGCTATAGACAGTTTGTATGTTTATGTAATAAAAATGGTTACTTCTCTTTACAAGAAAACATATTCTTTTTACAGAAGGTAGACATTCTGATTTTAGGTTTTTGTTTTTCTGTTTCAACTCATAGAATGCAAATAAATAATAAGCAGTACAGTTTATTATTACTGCCCATAGGCTTTTTTGATTAGTGCTGTTTTTCTTCCCAACAAAATAATTGATATTAACGGTGTTGATTTTCCTGATTATTTTCCCATCTTCTTTTATGATGATACTGGCAGCTTCTTGATATGGGACCCACAAAAAGACTAGTGAGTTTTCCAAGTACACTTGAAATTGAGGCTGGCAGGCTTTATTTAAACCAGAAAGGGAGAGAACAGGAAAGCAAAGATTTCAAAATGAGGCTGAGGATACTAGAATGGAGATTATGTGAGTTCTTAGCTGAGAACAGTACTTCCCTTCAATCCTGCATTTGGTAAATCTTGAAGTCAAAGCCACTATTCGAGTGTTTTGAAGCAAGGCACACTGTCCTAAGCATCTTCTAAATTTTGTCAGTCTGCCTATTTCTGCCTGTGGGATGTAATATGACATGTACAAGTAAAATTAAACTCTCTGTGAATTTTAAGAAATAAAACCTGTCATTGAATAACATGTAAACTGAGACTGTAATGTCTTTTCTGTATCAGACACAGCTCCGAAACCAGCTAATCCATGAACTAATGCACCCGATTTTAAGTGGAGAGCTTCATCCACAGGCTGTTCCAAGTGATGACAGTTCACTTTTGATCACAGCTTCGAATAGTTTGGTGGCAGATCATCTACAGAGATGTGGCTATGAGTATTCCCTTTCTGTTTTCTTTCCAGAAAGTGGATTAGAGAAGAAGAAGGTAAGTTCAGCAGTTTACAAATGACATTATATAGACTTACCATTTTTTCCCTCTATAACCAATCCTCTATTTTGTTTACTTTCTATTAAAAACTGTCAAGAAAGTTTCTATATCTTGTTTATAATTTAGCATTTGGCTAGACTGTGTTAGCTTTAAACTACCACAACTTAATGTAGTACTATAACAACAGGCTTTTGAAAATGGTTTTACATGGAAGAATATTCCTCAAATGGAAAAAAATATATCACTTTAAAATAGTGCCTGTTACATGTCTGAAATAATATTTTAAATTAGTTAATTTTTCCTGACTTTTTTTTTTTTTTTTTCCTCCAAAGCTGGGGACTATGCAAGATCTTCTTCAATTGATGAGGATCAATCCAAAATCCAATCTTTACAAATCACTGGTAAAGTTATCTTGATTTTGAAAATGAGTTTTAAAGTACAATTGTGATGAAATAGGCTGGCTAAAACATCTTTTATTTCTTGCAGACATTGGGAACTCGGAAGGAAAATAAAGGTAAGATATTTATACATGATGTAGATAAGGATAAAATTGTGTCAGCTTCATTTTTCTTGAGATGTGAGCAATAGAAATTCAAATTTTCTGAGTGTATGTTCATACTAAGTAGTACGAGTTCAGTCAGACTTTGAAACCTGCAGTGTACTAGACTGATGAATATGACATTTTAGGATTACCCAACTCCTGCTTATGGAGTAGATAAAGTGTTAACATTCACCTGCAAAATAAATGTCTTGAATGTTAGAAATAAGAAAAAAAAAATCCTTTATGTTTTTTGGAAGCTTTGTCAAACTCCAATTTTGAATTGTGCTTATAAAGTCTTAGTTGACTTTCCACTGGTTTATGTAAGACAGAATTTTTATGTCTGAGTGATGGAACCTTGCTATATTGCATAGCTACAAGTAGATTGATCTGCTATTGCTTGATAACCTCATAATTAAAGTAGTGATAATTTGCTCTCTAAAATGACCTACTTTATCAGTCAAAGAGAGATATGGTTTAAAGGAAAAAAGTGCAAAAGGTCAGCTTTGCAGAATGAGGTGGATTTGATTATGGTTACAATAAAACATTAATAGCTTTCCACTATTGATTTTTACTTAAATAATTGGTTCTTTCAGTAAATAGAAAATGTTTTCTTGTACAGTGAAAGTGACCTCATTAATTACATTTAATTAAAAACAAAATTCAGTTTTGTTATGAAATCAGAACTAATATATTTGCTCTTGATAGGTTTTCTTATGCAGGTTTTAATCGGACTTACAGAGCATCATCTAAGTAAGGAAAGTCGTGACACAGAAACTCAGACAACCTCAGTGCCTCCTTACAGAGAATCTATTGGTAAGTACAACCTCTGCAAGCAAGATTTATTCATATAAGTAAATAGGTAAATAAATAATATAAATTATATTCATTCATCACTTACTCAGATGCAGCCTAAAGTAACAAGTAAAGGTCATACCTATCACTAATAGGCTTTCTAAAACCTGTAGGCACTAAAGGCTTCCTAAGCTTTTTTAAAATGAGGTGGAAGTCCTGTTATGATTTAATGAGGGTTTTATCACTTGGATGTATTCTGAGGTGTTTAACTAAGAGCTAGAACATCTTAGCTGGACTGTAAATGTTACATGCTGGAATATGTTGTGGGAAATGTAAGTGTAAATGTGTGCCTTGCTTCTGTTTCTAAGATAGTGTTTCAGTGTGAGAGAGAGGCATAAACTGGGAGTTCTTGTATTATTATATGCATCCTGTAAGTAATGCAAAACTCCTAAAACTTACATGCAGAAAAATACTGCCTAAATGACCAAACTTCACCTCCTAGATATAAGTTGTGTTGCACAAAGCTGATAAATTGCATATCTGGGCTGCTTCTGCTTTTGTACCACACGGGTCTTTCTATGGCACCGCTACTTAAGGTAACTAAGGAACTTCCTTAGAGATTCAAGTTCCTGCCGTCTTTGGTAGGATAACTGTGATGACTTTTAAAATTATGATGGACGTGTTGCTCTTCTTGTAGCTGAGAAGCTTCAGCTGATTGATGCACAGTTTGCAGACTCATATCCCCAGCATCAGAAATATGAATCTTTAGAAGTAAAACTTCATGAATATAGAAAAGAAATAGAGAAACAGCTTCAAGAAGAAATGTATCAAAAGGTATAACTGATCATTGAATTTGAGGAGGTGCTTGTTCATTTTGATTTTGCAAGTTACAAGTTTTTAAAGCTTAAGGTAAATTGAAAGTAAAGCTCTTTTAGTGAGTTAAGCAAACACAAAAGGCTAAATTTATCCATTGTCAACTGTTAATTTGATGATACAGAGTGTATGTATTTTTCATTCGCCTATTTCATAAAATGTGTCAAGAATGTTAAGCTTTTTATTCTCATGTTAATTTGTAACACTTTTTAAAATTTTGATTGTATTAATCAGATTTGTGTATGTGTAAGTGATGTTGTGGTGTCTCACCATTTTCTTAATTTTCCACAAAATTTATGCCCACAGACCCGTATTATAGAATCATAGAACAGTAAGGTTGGAAGGGACCTCAAGGATCATCTAGTTCCAACCCTCTGCCATAGGCAGGGACACCTCCCACTAGTACAGGTTACTCAAGGCCTCATGATGTTTGAAAGACAGCTTCCTTAAAGACAACTGTCTGGACCAGTGTCTTAAAATGGTTCCATTATAGCACGTTTCCCTCAGTAATAATTAAAACATCAAGAACAAAAAAATTAATTAATAATTAAAAAATCAAGAACATCTATTGCAGCTTCAGAATATTAACAACATCAAAATTAGTTATTTTTACTTAACTTGCCAAAATGCTGTCATTAATTGCAGGAAGACATTTGTAAAATGAGGATTTATCTAAGAACAAATCACTGAACAGACGTTGCTGCTGTACTTCCCCCATCTTTTCTCCAATCTCACAATTGTATCATTTTTCTTACTCTTTTGCTCATTTTTCCTCACATTTTTTTATCTTGTATACCTGCTTTCCGTTTTCTTCTATATTTTTGTTCATTAGAACTCTCTTTGTTCTTGAATGTATGGAACTTCACACACTGTGTGGAGGCATCTTTCTTACGATTCTTCTGTGTACTTGCAAGATGCATACTTTTGTGTTCATTTGTGTGTGTGTGTATATATATATATATATATATTTTTTGTCCCCAGCAATGCTAAGAAATCTGTGAATTGGGATTTCCGTTTCTGCAATCCTCTTTATGTGCTCTGCCTTTTTTTTNNTTTTAAATTAATATATCCAGATAAACTCCTGTTCTTCCTGAGGCCTGCTTCAGGCCTCTGTTGCATCCCAGCAACAGCAAAGGTGTCAGAGGAATAATTAAAGTGTGACCATCCCTTAATTGCAAGAACAGTATCACTCCTGCAGTGTGTTTTCTTCCTGGGCCTCTGTTTTGATCTTGTCTAAAGCTACTAGTTTTATCTAGGATCTACTTTGGGATGTTTAAGAAGTGCATGAAAACTATGTAAGACAGGCAGATACTATGTGCTGCTAAGGTACTTCTATCATAGTAACATATTTTCTTCTAGTTACTGTTTCCTAATAAAAATGTCTGGATAAAATTCAGAATTGTCTAAGGAGGGAAGGGACTGTCTCTCTTGATTAGAAGAGACCCAACTTAACCTTCTCTTCATCTTTTACGTAAAAGTTAGAACATTTTAAAGAAGTTGAAATAGCAAAGATTAAAATGGAGGAGAAAGTGCAGACCCAGAAAGAAATCTCTGAGCTGCGTCACGAGTTAGAAAGGACACATCAAGCAAAGTCTGAAGCCTTGATTTCTCGTGAGAGGAATGCTATTGAGAGGCTTCAAAAACAACAAGAGGTAAAGTTCCAAGTATTTTGTCTTAATCCAGAATGAAATGGTTGTGTGAGATTATGAAAGTTTTATTCTGTCTTTGAAGATTTACTTTCAGGTTTTAGTTGGCTTATTAGTGAAAACTTTGAATTTATTTTTGTTCTTATGAACAGGAGTACACACTAAGCAACTGCAAGAGTGAGTATAGGTAAATATCTGAGTAGACCCAGCTAGAAAAGAAACAGTTCTACAAGCCAGGATTGAAGAATTTAAATGCAATAAATACTTTGAAATATTTTAGTAACTTTGCTGAATTCAGATCACCAAGATTTTTTTAACAGAATGTTAAATGTAGCTTTTACTTATACCATAAATTCTATCAGTTGCTAAGTGGAAGATACAGTCCTTATGTAATGGGTACACCATTTCTATGTATTGTTATGTTCAATATGCTTAATAGCCACTGTCTACTGTAAGCTAACATCTTGTTTTGTTTCTTTGAATGCTTTTTTGTGATTACTCCTTTGGGCTGTTAACTTGTGGTGTTTTGTTGGAGTAGTAACTGTTACTGCAGTGCTCAACGATTTTTCTATGTAGTTCTAAATTGCTTCTCCAAATCTCCATTAAATAGTTCTCAGTTTTCAAAAGAACAGTTTACTTGCTGTTCTGTTGCTTGTTTGCCTAGCCACTTCCTTACTGTCTGCAGTAGACCTTCCTATCCAAATAACAGTCATTCACAAATGCTAATCACATCCTCACTCTGCTGTAGTGTTTTGAGATTTTGTTTCATTTTGTTTTTTTTTAGTTTTGAGAGGTTTTTCCCCTCTGAGAGCAGCACATGGTATGAGTTAACAAAACAATCATACATGCCAGTCTCTACTATTGACCTCCTTCCAATCTGAAATTTTTTTTTTCATTAATCTATTAATTTCTTTCATGATTATGTCCTTAGAAGTTTACAAAAAAAATCTATTTTATGTTATCAATGTTTTGTGGCCATGAAATTAATTCAGTAATGTGTTGACTAGATCAATGTATTCATTAAGTATTGTGTAGGAATATTTGGTTGCTATTGCCAGTGTTTGCACTCACTGAAAAAGGATATGATTAATTTATCTGAGGACTCTTAATAGAGACCAGGCCCTCTACTGAGTTTTAGCTGGAGTGTATTTACATTAAAGGTAGAAAGTCATGTAAGGCTTTAGTAATGTGTCTTTATGCCCAGGAAATACAACTTGACAAACTGCTCTATTTTTTTCACAGCTAAGACTTTCAGTACTATCAAGTATATATGACTTGAAAACTTGGTATGAGCATCTATAAGGCAAAATCAGAATCTTAGGCAACTGCTATTTCTTCAAAGAGAAATGATGTCTTGTGTGCTTAAGAAAAAGGAAAGCTGTTTTTTAGTAATAGGAAAATATGTGACTTTTAGAATTGGTGTGTTCGTCACTTGCAAAAATCTCTTTTACAATCTGTTTGATTTCTCCAAAATCTGAAATACTGTTGATTGACTTAGTTTTAAATCATATTTTATGAGGGCTTGACATTTATTTTTCCAATTTTACATTTATGTAGAACCTGCAAAAACTATTTAAAACATACAGATGCTTGAAGGTGTTTAGTCTGTAATTTTTTTTAAAACTGTTTTCAGTGACGTTTCTTAAAAGAATGTTTATAGGTAGCCAGTAGTGACTTCATCTGAAGCATTTTTACTCAAAGGAGAAAGGTAATAGAAAAAAAAAAAAGCAGTAGATTCTGGAGTTTATTTCAAATTATGACTATATAAATAACTATTGCAGTAAGACCAGTTCTTGAAGAAGATCCTTAAAGGTTTGAGTGTGTTAAACAGTGGTTACCTGTATTAAGTGTGAAGTAAAACTAGAGATAATATTTTTGTCATTCAGATAGAAGCAAAAGAAATATATGCTCAGAGACAAAGTCTACTGAAAGATATTGAAGTCATAAGGACCAGAGAGGCAGAACTGAAGCAAAGAATTGAGGCATTTGAAGTGTAAGTTGCTGAAGAACATATATAATATATTATTGTCTTTTTTTCTGGAAAGCATGCTTCAAAATATTGCTGCCTGTGTACCACTGAGATAGATTACATATCCCAGAAGTAATTTTTAAAGTTTTGCTATTTTGTAGTGTTGTATACTGTCTCTGTTAGCTGGGATAGCTCACACAAAAATATGTTTGGGATTTTTTTATATTCCTTCTCATCCAAACAAAACAGTGCAGCAGCATTTTGGAGTCAAGGAGCCAGATGTTTGCTTTGAAGTTGTTAAATTAAATCCAAAACCAAAACTCCATGCAACACAGTATGTAATTGTAACACTCATGGGACATGATTATGTTATTTTGCTGCTTTAATCTTGAGGTTCATTTTGTTGATTTTGTTTTTTTTTCTTTTTTACTTGTCCTTAGAAGGCTCATTTTCCTTTGTCCTTAGAAGTCTCAGTTTCCTTTGGTTAAATATAAAAACTAAACTGCTTTTGGGGATATTTTCAATGGTACTTTATGTCATTACTTTGTCGTAGTTTTGACAGCAAAATCAATATCCCACTAACAAAACCATTTTGGTTTAACAACCCAGCAGAGGGTGCTGATGGAATAGCATGCTTAGCATTGTCTCCCCTGAAGCCTTTCTGGTGTGGGAAACTGAGCTAAGGTTAACCTGGGATAGCTGCATAGTTTATTGGTACAGGATTTTAAATATGCCAATTTAGTTTGTGCCACTTCTACTTGTTTGTAATGAATTTCAGTGACAGATTCCAATGGTCATTTAAAATTGCTGCAGTGCTCCAAGCAAACATACCAACCTTTGATGTCTCTAAACGTTGTTTAAAACAAAACCAGAAACAAAATAAAACCTTGGTGTTATAACTGGCCATTGTCTGTATGTTTATGGATATTTCAGTGCTCAGAAACTTCAGGAAGATAAAAATAAAGCTATTGATGATGCACTTCGACGTCGGGAGGTAGCTGTGAGGAACATAGAGGAGACATATGACCAAAAACTTAAGATGGAACTCTTAAAGTAAGTTTGGTTTTGGTTTTTTTTTTCTCTAATAGGATGTGTGTTACTTCCTATGAAAATGAAATAATAAACTCTTTAAGTTTTCTTTGGAAAAGTGTAACAAAGGAAAGACTTTGAAAATGTGCACTCATTTTTATTTCATTGACTTTAATTCTTTACATTATTGCTTAGCTCTTTGCTAGTATGAGGGCATATTCTGTCAGTTTCAGAAAAAGGTTGCTTTCTGTAGAAAATAGTTGTCTTGATTATAGGTTATGTTATTGATCTAGTTTAAGTTCTGTGTTGTTATCTGAGAAAGAAAAGTGACGTATGTTTTGTATTTGGACAACAGGATTTGAAGCAGTATTAGTGACTTCCTTTCAGCACAATTGAAAGAACTGGCCATTTTATGAATGCAGGAAAGGCATGGAGAGGAAATAAGCATTAAAGACCACACTAGCCCAATATACAGACATATTGGCTTTAACTTCTCCCCATTTTTGGAGAGGGATTCTCTGATATAACTCATCCTCTTTTCTTCAAGACAATGACTGAACATGATTTCAAACAATTTGCTTAGAAAGCCTCTTTGAAAGCATAAGGCATAATCTGTGACTGCATTTGAGGTGTTGTAGTGGGTATAGCCACTGTAGTGGTACAGTATAGCTGTACTTTCTTGGAGTGCTTTGGCAAACTGAGGAGTTACTTTATGCTTCAGTTCAGGCTTGTGCTGTCAGCTCATTACTCATGTTTGATGGCATGAACCAGTCTTGCAGTTAGTCCTATGACTGATATACCATTGCTCTTTATGCAAGTCAGTGAGCAATAAGTATTATCTGTGTTAGTGTGTCTTTACTTACATTGCAGAGGAAAGATGTAAGGAATAGATTTTTTATAAGAATGATGCATCAGCTGAAACTGAGTAGATTTGAGAGTTTTGTCAAAAGAACAGTGAAATACCACTGTTGGACCTACTTTGGTATCTACAGCAACTACTTGCAAATAGTGCTTGCAAAGTGCTTTTGGTCCATGAGGAAGAGCACATTATTTTAAGGATGAACTGCTGCTTAATATATTTTATCAACATACAAAGTATTTTAGATAGGCTGCAAATGCTTAGAAAGGTAAAATCGGTGTCCTTTTGTCACAATTCCTTGATGAGCAGTAGCAAAAAGGTACTATTTATTTGATAGAAATAATGATGTTTGTCAGAAAAGAAACTTTTTTTTGTATTTCTATGGTAAAGACTTAATGTCATAATTGGGAGAAGGGTGTGAGTGGTCTGGAATATTTGCAAAAATGCAAGTGAGATGGATATAGAAATATCTGAAAACATTCATGTCCCAGTCATGCAAGATGCTGAGCTTTCTTGGCTACTGCAAATACCAGTAAAATTGGTAAAGTTGGATGACTGCTAGACTCTGAATAGTGATGTACCTGGGGAGTGTTCAGTGTCTAGCTGGTTCCCAGTTATGAATAGAGAATCTCTGGGGCCAGTACTGGGACCCATACTGTCCAGCACTTTCAACTGTGTTCCAGACGTTGACATGGGACATTCTCAGCAACTTAGAGCTTTTTTTGGGCTTAAGGAGAATGTCTTCCACAGCATATGGCAGTTTCAGTTCAAACAGATTTTGGTAAACTTGGGGACTGTACCAACATAAATCATAAGGATTTTAAAAAGTAGAACTGCAAAACTATGTGCTTGGGGCAGAATATCCCTATGAAGTAGTATAAATAAGGAAAAAGAATTGACTGAGGTGCTGTGTATCCAGACAAGGAAGGAACTATAGTGAATGCCAGGTTGACTGTGAGCCAGCAGCACGCTCTGGCAAATAAGGCAAACAACATGATGGATGAGATGAGAAGCAGCATGGCTAACAGACTGAGGGAATTTATTATGTCCTTCAGGTACTGGTGAAGGTTGTGCTAGGAATACCATGCCTGAGTTTGGGCTTGCCAATCCAAGAAAATCATGAAGAAACTGGAGATGGCCTAGTAAAGATCTGTCAGGATAGTTATGGGACTAGCGCATGTGATCTTTGAGTTCATATAGGCTTTAAATTGTTCCTTGGAAGATTCAGCTGAAATGTAAGGAAATTTTTTTTTTTCACCAAGAGGGTAGTGCAGCATTGGCATAGGTCAGCCAAGGAAGTTGTGGAATATATATCTCAGTGGTTTTCAAGATTTGGCTAGGAAGTCCCACTCTAGAGGCATCAATAGTCCTGCTTTTTGAGCAGGTAGTTGAATTAAGTGATTGACGGGACCCTTTCCAATTGTTTCAGTAGCCCTGCAATAACTAATTTTGTCAATAAATAATTGTTTGATTACAGAACAGTCTGGGAAAGACTAGACTGTACACTTAAGCACACATATACATTGAGAATATATCTTTCTTTTTTACTTCTAGATATCAGCTTGAATTAAAAGAAGAATACATAGCCAGGACCAATAAAGTTACCGAAGATGAGAAAAAAAATAAAGGTAACTTTTTCTCTGAGATTAATGAAAAAGTAACTGTTTATCTTTAGAGCTTTTACTAACAGGTTTCAAAATGTTGTCACTAAACAGTTACAGAAAGCCATCAAAATGGATTTTTGGAAACATGTAGCAGGATCTGGTGATGGGTCGGAAGCTCCTTGCTGTTCAGAATGCAGTGGGAACTGGGAGCTGCTGCTTTGCACAAAAGCTGCGAAGCATTTTGCTTCTCCAGTTTCCCATCTCTTTCTGAAGTTCTACTAGTTCATTCATTCTCTAATTGAACTCTGGTACAGTCTGGTGCCATACCCTTGAATGATTGCCAGCTTCTACATTTATTGTGCACAAGATGTTTAATTGGAGGTTGAGGAAGAGAGCTGGGACAGACGACATGTTTAGACTTCTAAGTGAGTGGCATATGAAAGAAATTATTGATCACGTGCATATTAATTTAATTTCCTTAATTTGGAAGAACTATATGTATGTGTATATACACACAGTGTGCTTTACTTCATTCTGAAAGAGTGTGTATGACATTCAGTCATTTTTATGTCTTGAATTAAATTGAATGTTGAGGCTAGCAGCTTAAACTGCTTTTCATTGATAAAGTCCTTTATTATAATACTTTACTAATTTTAATTCATCACTTGTAATCCTCCCTGCAGAGAAAGCTGTACTTCTGCATGAAGAAGCCATTGCTGTTAATTCAAAAAAGGAGGAACTCAAGCAAGCTATGTCACGCACAAAAGAGCTTGAGGTAATTGTAAACATGAATTTAAAGAAGCTGTATTGTAATTAGCAGATTTGAAGAAATTAAAAAAAAAAAAGGAAGAAAATGTGAAATAAAAATAATTTAATTTAGTATAGAATGGTAAGGTTGGAAGGGACCTCAAGGATCATCTAGTTCCAACCCCCTGACATAGGCAGGGACACCTCCCACTAGTACAGCTCACTCAAGGCCTTGTCTAACCTGACCTTGAACACCTCCAGGGAGGGAGCAGCCACAACCTCCCTGGGCAACCTGTTCCAGTGTCTCACCACCCTCACTGTAAGGAACTTCCTCCTAACATCTTGTCTAAATCTCCCCTCTGCCAGTTTAAACCCATTGCCCCTAGTCTTGTCATTGCAAGACTGTGTAAATAGTCCCTCCCTGGTAGTACTGCCATTTATAAGCTTCTAAACTGTCCTTTATCTGCAGCTGGATTTGGAGTCAGTGAAGGCCCAGGTTCTCCTGGTAAATAAACAGAATCAGTTGTTGACAGAAAAACTGAAAGAGGTATCAGACTATCCTTTGCTAAAAGAGGAGAAATTGGAGCTCCAAGTGCAGAATAAACTTCTCAGGCAACAGCTGGATGAGACTCGCAGTGAAAACCAGCATCTTCGAGACAGTCAGTGTGATTGGTTTAGTAATTTTCTTGTTTGTTTCTCTTCAAGTATTTGTTTAGAAATAATTTTTTATTAAAATAAATTCTTTATATTATGTTTACTAGTAGTTTGCATGAAACTCCAACTGTTGTTTGTGTAAAATGAAACAGCCCTTGACATGATGTTTTATATTCTTTAATATATCTGCATTGTAGAAATAGTGAATTAAGCAGTAGCTATAATAACATGAAGGATGTCCCTTGTCACCCTTTGAAAAAAGCAGCAGAGTATTCCTTAACCATAATGCTAGTGTGCTTACTAATGATGAAAGATCATTGCATTATTGTTTTTAGTGCTTACCTATATATGGTTATAAAACCCCATGTGTTTTCAGGGTGCACTTGAGATTAAGAAAGAGTAATTACATAAGGATATGATTTTTTTTTTTTCCCAGAGTAGAACAGTCCAGGCCTACTGCTTAAATGCCTGTAACAACAAAATTTCCTCACCTTTTATAAAGGAAGGAAGAAATCCCTGAGTACTCATTTCAGACAAAGCCTTGTTACATTCCTGAAAACAATTTAGCTTTATGCTTTGAAGTGGCATAATGTAGAAAAGTTCACACTTGTTGTTCTCAGTGTCTAGTATATATCTTTCTGGGTAGAACTGTCACAGCCTTCAGCAGAGTACATGGCATGCCAAGTGGAATTGAGGAGAGTGGAACATTCTAGGAAGCTGGCACTGGATGAATTTGAAAGTCAGAGACAGATATTGGAAAAGCAGCTACAAAGTGAGGTAAATTATTCTTTCTAAATAATTTGGATCCTTTGTTCTTCCTGTCTTTTTGTTCACATTTATCTACGTACCTGTGCAGGCAGTGTGTGTAACTACAGGGGTTGTTTGTACTCTGCTTGTTTTTATGTAAATAACTCTAAAGAGAAACAACACCAAATAAACCAACAAAAACCCCCACCGATCTGACTTAACTGAAGTACATCTTTCCAAGTCATTATCTTGTTAGCTCTACCTTTCAGTAGGATACTATGATTCTATGATTCTGTATGATTTGACTGGCCCTGGAAAGCATTTAGAAACAAGTGTTCAGGCAGTTGAGATTACTCTTTGTGTGAGTTATTATTTTTGTTTGTTTTTCTATCTGTCTCCTACAGGTTGAGCGTGGTGCCCAGTTAAAGACCCAACTGTTGGACTCCGAAGCTACTATCAGGAAGTTGAATGTGCAGGTTGAAGAACTGACACTGCAGGTGAAGCAAACACAGGCAGGTTTGTATCTTATATCAGAGCAGACTTTTTGTTTATGAAGTTCATTTACCTAACTAGTCTAAGAATTTCCATCACAAAAAGCAAAGGGTGGTTACATAGAATATACTACCAGTGAGTAAATTTTAAGTTTGAAATCAAAATTACCGTGTGCAGTTCTGGAGCCCTCAGCGCAGGAAGGACATGGAAGTGTTGGAGCGGGTCCAGAGGAGGGTCATGAAGATGATCAGAGGGCTGGAGCAGCTCTGCTATGAGGACAGGCTGAGAGAGTTGGGGCTCTTCAGCCTGGAGAAGAGAAGGCTTCCAGGAGACCTGATAGTAGCCTTCCAGTATCTGAAGGGGGCCTACAGGAAGGCTGGGGAGGGACTATTTACAAGGTCTTGCAATGCTGGGACAAGGGGCAATGGGTTTAAACTGGCAGTGGGGAGATTTAGACTAGATGTTAGGAGGAAGTTCTTTCCAGTGAAGGTGGTGAGGCACTGGCACAGGTTGCCCAAGGAGGTTGTGGCTGCTCCCTCCCTGGAGGTGTTCAAGGCCAGGCTGGACGAGGCCTTGAGTAACCTGTACTAGTGGGAGTTGTCTGTTCCTATGGCAGGGGATTGGAACTGGATGATCCTTGAGGTCCCTTCCAACCTTACCATTCTATGTATCTATGAAAATCTATTAAAAAGCAGACTCACTACAACTTTCCTTCTGTTAAGAAAACAAACATGTAAGAGGAAGGGAAGACACTGCTCCCTGAATACTAGCATGTTTCTATTGTCTGGTTTTCTTCAATATGAAGTTCAGACTTTTGACCTGCTATCCCTCATGCTTTAACAGTAATGTGTCCAAAGTGGTAATATTTTAAATTTTATTTATTTACTTAACATAATTTAAACAACAACATTGTAGTGTGCACACTTTAGCTACTTTTACATGGAAGGATTATGTGTTAAAAAAATAATGTCAGTGTTATTTTGCATCTGTGCGGCTCTGTTAAAAATACATTTAAATCAGCCCACTACATTCTCAAAGATTAAATTCCATGTCAAATTAATTTTGATGCAATTGGAATTTAAAGACTATGCTTTACTGTTTCTGGGGGTTTTTTTTGTGGATCTCCCTCTATTACTCTTCACCATCACTCTTTTTCTTTTGCTACCATTTAGCCCTGGAAAATGAAGTGTATCGGAATCCGAAGCCTTCGCTTGTCGATCGATCTGTCCTTAACTTCACTGGTGATGGCATTGTACCTCATGATATATATGTGGATAGTACATTTCTGAAGAATCAGGTTATGACTGATGTGATGAAGGTAAACACTGTGCCAAGAGTTGGCTATTATCAACAGGTACAGCCACGCAGTGCTTCTCCAGATTCTGACCTGGAGTGTATGGCACAAACTCGGGCTAGGATAAAAGAACTAGAAAAAGAGGCCGAGTATTTGGAAGAAGCTTACAGGAATTATCAACGCAGAGTCATTCAGGATGTAACTGCAAGCAAAACACCACCACGGAAGATTCAGTCTCCTTCACTTCTGCATCACGCTATCAGTAGATCTCCCTTGACTATGCAACGTGGAGTTGTAGAGGATAATCCCAGCTCCCAGCATTCCCCTCTGAGCAGCCCAAGAGGTGAAAATCACAGCAAAAGAACTGGGCAGGTTGATGTTTTCAAAGCTCCCTTGACACCACCACACAAAGGAGGTTCTTCTTCAAGACGCCTTTCTTCTACTCCTATTTCCAAAGTGGAAAGATGTCTCAGTAACAAGAGGATTTCAGATGGTAAGTCACAACTGTTAACATGGTGTGGTGATGGAGTCATACTTATTTTATTATTTACTTATGGGAAGAGAAGGATTGAAGTCTGTTATTTGCTAAGAGGCAGAAGTCATCAGAGATGAAATAGGCTAGCTGCTTGAAGTATTGCATCTTCCCGAAAACAAGTACTGGTGAAGTACACAGAGGGAGGCTGAACATACTGCACTTAAGTCAGATAGATGTAAGTCAAAGATCATGCCATATAATTCACTACAGATGTAACCTTATGGTGCACAGTTTCATTCAAAGGTTGCTATTAAGTATAGCTACTTTGTAACACTAATCGTGTGTTCCTACTTTTAATTACTCTTCCTCTATTCCTATCCTGTCATTTAACTGTTAGAGCTAACCTGTGTGCAGCAGAAAACTTTGTCATCTGGTGTCTCTTAAATTGAATTTTCCAGTGTGAAAGGTCCAGATTGCCTTCGCCCCCCTCCCTTTCTACTGTGACATCTTTATCAAATACTCCTGAGCAGTATGAGAGGGAGGGGATTAGTGTTTGGTCATGATTGGAAAATTGTAATTTGCTCTTAATTTCACGGTCTTTTTAATTTTTCAGAAGGGCACTATTAAAAAAGCAAGTAAAATAGAAAAAGATTAAGTTGGGTTTTTTTTAAATCATTACATTCTTTCAAATGAGAGTCATTCAGTTCTTGTCACCTTAGCTCAAAAATGGACTTAATAGGATTAAAAGAAAGGTTAAAAAGTTTTTTTAAAGGTGTAATGATCAGCTCCTGTGTAAAAGGAGGCTGACTACAAGAAAGGCAGATCAGTTTGGAAAATTAGTGACTGGGGTGGGCTGTGGGAAGTTTGGAAAGCAGTGACAGATGTGAAAGAGCTGCAAAGGGATCCATTATTCACTGCTTCATAGACCCCAGAATTCTGTGGAACTGAAAGAGAAGGAAGTACTTTCTCATACCAACTTCTTGGTTTCTATGTAACCAAGAAGTTACATAATTCATTGCTTCTGTTGCAGCAAGTATAGATGCAGGAATAAAACTTAATAAAAAATAAACAGAAGGACCCAAAAAAGTATTGATTAGGGAAAGGTGGGGGTGGGTGTTGCGAGAAGTAAGATGCAAGTATTGTCCTTTTTGAGTTTTTGTTTAGTTTTGTTTACTTTAAATTGCCTAATGAAAAACATCTTTTGGGAAACCTCAAGCATTTTCTATCTGGTAAGCACACCTCTAGTCTGGATCCATAACTGCTGCTTCTGATGCCCAGCATGGGAGAAATTATTTGGGGTTTGGCAGAGGGGCTGCAGTTTGTGAGGAATATGGATGTATTATGGAACTATGATAATCATAGGCTTTGTGAAGAGTAAGTTTGTGATGGTGAATGCTTGTAGAGGAGAAATCACATACATGAGAGGTCAGAACAAACCAGTACAAGAAAGTTCATGTTAAGATCTGGATGTTGGCTGTCCTATAAGTGTGGTGCACTTACAGTCCAATTATGCATGTGTTGTAAAAAGCAGCCTTGTCTGAGAAATGGTAGGAGAGATAACTGACTAACATAAATGGTGGCATTTCTGTTCTGCAGATGTTAGTGGCTCTTACCTCACCTCTTCGCAGCAGAGTGTTGACCAGGTGATTTCTCCTATTTCAAAGCCACGGCCACTTTCATCTTCTGAGTCTGTTTCTTCCTCACCATCCAACCATACCCAGAAAATCAGGTAAGAGTCTTTACAAAGCAGCATTTTAACCGGATTTTTACAGAAACAGTTATCTAACTGTTCATGGTGATAGCTGCTTTTACAGTTCAAGTAAGCCATTAATTTTACAAGTGAGAACTTTTCTAAAGATGGATAGGGATTTCTCTTGTTGAGTATCAAGTCTTGAGTGGTGGTGAGGCACTGGAAGAGATTGCCCAGGGAGGTTGTGGCTGCTCCCTCCCTGGAGGTGTTCAAGGCCAGGTTGGAGGAGGCCTTGAGTAACCTGTACTAGTGGCAGGTGTCCCTGCCTATGGCAGGGGGCTGGAACTAGATGATCCTTGAGGTCCCTTCCAACCTTACCATTCCAGGATTCTATGATAGTAATTTTTTAATTTATGCATTTTTTAGACTTTTTTGAGTAAGAATAAGTCTGTACTGTGTTACAGTTGGGAATGTGAAGGCACTATAGTGGCCAATTAATAGTTAATTGGTGTGTCTTCCTTACAGTAATCTCCTCAAATATCTCAGCCTCACATGAATTACCTGCATGTGAGTGTAGTTTCAGTGATTTGCTGTTGTGAGCTCTATTGAAATTTGACAGCTTTGATTCCTAAGACAAAGCTACATCATTAAAGCACTAAACTTAATTTTTCAATTAACTGAAATTATTTTTCAAGAAAAACTTAAGACTACAAACTCATCACAAATTTCCTTCCCAAAAGCAGTGATAATTTCTCATCTTTCCCATGTCAGAGCAGGCCTTTTGCATACAGTTGATGTCGAGGTGATATTTGATGCACACAAAAACCCTTAATTTAAAAAAAAAAAAAAAAAAAAAAAAAGCCACTAACCACATGAGCAAAATTATGTCTATAATTTTGCCTCTATTTTTCACATCTATGACTTGACTGATGAGATTTTGCTGATTGAGGCTTGGTAATTTCTGCTGCCCATTGGAGAATTTAAATCAAGTCAGTTGTACATTATCACTTCATTCATTTACAGGCTGTAATTATGTGGTTTTGGTTTTGTTTTGGGTTTTTTTTTTGTCTCTGAAGAACTTGTTTGTGTGCCTGTATAACTGTTTTCAGAACAGGAATCTCCAGTCTCCTTTGTGGGAATGGGATGAGCAGCAGAACTTTTCTCTTTTCTTTTGCTGTTTTGTTTGTTTTAAGAACTCTTGGACTCTTTAAAGTAGGTTATTAACATGACAAAATTAGGCTGAATAAAAATGAATTTTCTTTGTTGCTTTTATCTCCTGATTCCATGTATTAAATTCTTCTATTCTTAATGTCACTGGTACCTCCACTTCTGAAAAAGGAGAATTCTGTGTAGATGTCTTCAGGAAAAGCTTGAGTATTTAATTCTTAATGTTTCTTTCCTTAAAAGAGACACTTGAATTGACCTTAACCTGATAGCTATCATTCCGGTTTTGATGACTGAAAAAATCATCATGTGACAGTGCAGCTCTAGCAGGCATTCATAGTGTTTTCTTAGAATCATAGAATCATAGAATGGTAAGGTTGGAAGGGACCTCAAGGATCATCTAGTTCCAACCCCTTGCCATAGGCAGGGACACCTCCCACTAGTACAGGTTACTTAAGGCCTCATTTTGTTACCAAGTCCTCAATATACATTTAATATAGAGAGGGTTGTCAGGGCTGGAAGGGACCTCAAGGATCATTTAGCTCCAACCCTCCTGCCATGGTCAGGGATGCCTCACACTAACTAGTTCAGGCTGCTCAGAGTCCCATCCAACCTGGCCTTTAAAATCTTGCACCTCCCTGAGTAACCTGTTCCAAAGCCTCACCACCCTCATGGTGTAGAACTTCTTCCTAACATCCAATCTGAATCTACCCACTTCTAGTTTTGCTCCATTTCCCATAGTCCTATCCCTACCTGACATCCTAAGAAGTCCCTCACCAGCTTTCCTGCAGGCCCCTTTCAGATACTGGAAGACCACAATAAGGTCTCCTTGGAGCCTTCTCCTCTCTGGACTGAATAGCCACAACTCTTTCTGTCTCCATAGCAGAGGAGCTCCAGCCCTCTAATCATCCTCATGGCCCTTTTTTGGACACACTCCAGCACATCCATATCTATCCTATAATAGGGGCTCCAGAAGTCAACACAGTACTGCAGGTGGGGTCTCACCAGAGTGGAGTAGAGGGGGAGAATCACTTCCCTCAACCTGCTGGCCACACTTCTTTGATGCATCCCAGGATACGGTTGGCTTTCTGGGCTGCAAGTGCACACTGATGGCTCATGTTGAGCTTCTCATCCACCAGTGCCCCAAAGTCCCTTTCCTCTCAAGGCTACTCTCAATCCAACCACTGCCCAACCTATAGCAATGCTTGGGATTTCCCCAAGCCACATGCAGGACCTTGCACTTGGTCTTGTTGAACCTCGTGAGGTTGGCTTGTGCCCGCCTCTCCAGCCTGTGCATGTCCCTCTGGATGGCATCCCTGCCCTCTAGCATGTTAACTGCACTGCATGGCTTGGTGTCATCATCACACTTGCTGGGGGTGCACTCAATGCCACTGTCCAAGTTGCTGACAAAGATGTTAAACAAGACTGGTCTCAGTACTGATCCTTGAGGGACTCCACTTGTCACTTTGAAGGATGTTGTAGTGTCCACGCTGCCTGAAGAGTGAACAATATGAGCAAGTTGTGTTGGAGAGAACAGAGCAGGAAGCAATGAGTTACAGTCGCCTTCTCAAGTTCCTTGTGACAAAGCAAGGGTATGAGGTCCCAATAATTTTCTTGAACTTGGTGCTTTCCCAAGATTGTCTTGAAGGGAAAATGTTCTTTTGTTGAGTGTTTTGTTGGTTTTTTTTTAATTCCTTGTGCTTTGAACTGCTTTCTATTACATGAAATATTTGAAAAATGTATGTGTGGGCTTTTCCAGTTATTTACTCTTGTTTTAAGACAAATGCCATATCATTGATGTGTATTGTGAAATGAGTTCTTGACTAGTGGATTTGAAGTGGCAAGGGGAACATCTTCAAGGGGAAGGGAAAAAAAAAAGATGATGCTATAACACCAATAAGTCATTACAAGTCAGACCTCTCTCAATGAGAGACAATTGCTTCTGTGACTACAGGAGCTCCTAGTTTATTTATGTTTCAAGATATGAGTGGTATGAAGGAAACCAATAAACACAGACAGGAAGACAAGAAGTATAAGCAGACTATTATCTAAATCATTCCCTGGTTTCTGTGTAGTGATGAAGAAACTGTCTGTGAGAGGGCTGTTACTGGGTTTAGGCTAAAAGTGTAGTTTCAGACAGTAAAAAAGTAATTTAGATGGTGGTGGTTGTTGGTTGTATTTAAGCTTTTGTGGCAATTTTAAGCATAATTTGAAGTATTTTATGTTGATGGGTAGACCTGTACTGTTCTATGGACTGTTGACATGAGATGCAGACCAGAGTTTGCTTGCCAGCTTGGTAAGACAGAATGAACTTTGAAAACTATTTCAAAATATATGTGTTCACTCATCTTTACTCATGGGACACATCTCTTTAGTTTGCTGAATCTTAGACAGTGTACTGATTGTCTTTTCTGCAGTGTTGCAGGACATGGCATCAAAGAAAGTGGCATGTGTGTCCTTGAACCTTGCCTCCTTAAAAGTTATTCAACACTTAAACCACTTCTGTGAAGGAAAGTCTAAAAACATGAAGTATATGTCCAAAAATGTACTTCCATTTACTCTCTCATATTTACTGGCTGTTTTTCCCCAGTGATGTTACTGCACAGTCCTTCTGATGAGGCAGATTGGTTTGTTTGACCTCAGATTTACTATTTTTCATTGAACAGGTCTCATTGTGGGGGTGTGTTTTGTTTGTTCTCCTCTTCTGTCCCACAAAAAAACCCCAAACCCTGGATTCCTTAGAAATTGTAAACACAAATATATTTACATCATGCTGAAGAGCAGCAGCTGGTGTGAGGCAAGCACTTCCTTTGTGCAGTACTGCTGCTGCATTTTGTTAGTGACCTGCATTCCTTTAGCTGGTCCGGTTCTGATCAGAGTTTAGTAGCTGAGTCAGGTGGGAGATGTTCTTCTTTCACATTATCTTCCTGATGAGATAAAGAGGGACTGAGAATGAGGGCACTAACCCTGTATTTCAAGGAGTCCAGGCGTTCATAGAATGGTAAGGTTGGAAAGGACCTCAAGGATCATCTAGTTCCAACCCCCTGCCAGAGGCAGGGACACCTCCCACTAGTACAGCTCACTCAAGGCCCCATCCAGCCTGGCCTTGAACACCTCCAGGGTGGGAGCAACCACAACCTCCCTGGGAAACCTGTTCCAGTGCCTCACCACTCTCACTGTAAAGAACTTCCTCTTAACATCCAGTCTAAATCTCCCCTCTGCCAGTTTAAACCCATTGCCCCTTGTCCTGTCATTGCAAGACCTTGTAAATAATCCTTCAGAATCTGTAGGCCCCCTTCAGATGCTAGAAGGCTACTATCAGGACCCCTCAAAGCCTTCTCTTCTCCAGGCTGCAGAACCCCAACTCTCTCAACCTGTCCTCATAGCAGAGCTGCTCCAGCCCTCTGATCATCTTTGTGGCCCTCCTCTGGATGTGCTCCAACACTTCCATGTCCTTCCTGTGCTGGGGGCTCCAGAACTGCACACAGTACTCCAGGTGGGGTCTGATGAGAGCAGAGTAAAGGGGCAGAATCCCCTCCCTTGCCCTGCTGGCCATACTGCTCTTGATGCAGCCTAGGACTCAGTTGCTGTCTGAGCTGCATGTGCACACTGCAGGCTCATGTTGAGCTTTTCATCAACCCAGACTCCAAGGTCCTTTTCCTCAGGGCTGCTCTCCAGCCATTCACCACCCAACCTGGACTTGTGCTTGGGATTGTGCCTACCCAGGTGCAGGACCTTACACTTGGCCTTGTTGAATTTCATGAGGTTGGCCTGGGCCCACCTCTCCAGCCTGTCCAGGTCCCTCTGGATGGCATCCCTGCCCTCTAGCAAGTCGACTGTGCCACACAGCTTGGTGTCATCTGCAAACTTGCTGAGGGTGCACTCCATTCCTCTGTCCATGTCACTGACAAAGATGTTAAACAGCACTGGTCCCAGCACTGACCCCTGAGGGACACCACTTGTCCCTGGTCTCCAGGTGGACATTGTGCCGTTGATTGCCACTCTCTGTGTGTGACCATCCAGCCAATTCCTTATCCAGCAGTGCTCCACCCATCAAGTCCATGTTTTTCCAGTTTGGTGCCCAGGATGTCATGTGGGACAGAGTCAAATGCCTTACCTATGCCTTATTCACCCCAGCATAGATGTTTTGCCAGGCACCTAATCCTAGTACATTTCAAACACGTCTGTTAAGATGACATCAAATTGGGAATTAGACTGCTACATGGCATAAAAAGGCAAATTTCTTAATTCCAGTTGACTGAGTGTCACAGTTAATTCTATTTCTCCTTTTTTTTTTTTTTTTTTTGTTTTCCTTCTTTTTATACCTTTTGAGAGTGCAGTTTGTTTTAATGTAATGTCTTTATAGAATATACAGGCCTTGGGAAAAGTCTGCAGGGAGATGGCTGTCAGAGAGATTGAAGCTGACTTCTGGTAAAAGTTAGAGATCTGGATTTAAATACCTTGAGTCAGAAAGTGACAGTATTTTGGTCATATGATTTTTACATTGAGTTTAGTCAGTTGCTAAGCATGTGAGTAATCCTTGTAGTTAAATCGCAGGCCACTATTTGCTTAAAAGCTTAGCATCAATGTTTATTAAATTATTTATATTCTTCTTTCTTTCAGACTTCATAATCAAGGCACAGATAAACAAGATTTCAATGACATCCTCAAACCAGAGAAGCTAATGTATGAGGACCTTGAAGAACACATTTCTTCTTTTGAATGTAAGTTTTAGTGTGCTTTAGGCAGTTCAACACCTTAGGGCATAACAGTTGTAAGACAACGATAGTCTTGATATTGGAAATAAGAAAAAACAAACTGTCACAGGCAATGAGGGATTGATTCTCTTCAGATTTGCATCATTATAGGAGAAAAATCTGTAGTAATAAGTAGACACTGAAATTGACTTGGTTAGAAATTTGAGGATGTACCTTTTCCTCATAAATTTTGCAGAACCTTGATTAGGGATTAATGTACGTAGGGCTGATGGTTGTTTCAGAAAGTTTTAGATTTGTGTATATTTGGGTTTAAAAAAAAAAAACAAAACAGTAACGTGTGCTAGTATAGGAGATAACTTTCTGCTGTTATAATTGCTGCACAAGGGAAAACTCCAAGGAGTGTTCATCATGAACCAGTATCAGAACAGTATTATGAAGCTAAAAAATTCTGCAACCATTACATACACTGTTGTTGATTTTTCCCATCAGTAGCTGAGGTGTAAGTAGTATGAATCTCAGAAATGACATTCATAGAATCATAGAATGGTAAGGTTGGAAGGGACCTCAAGGATCATCTAGTTCCAACTCCCTGCCATAGGCAGGGACACCTCCCACTAGTACAGCTCACTCAAGGCCTCGTCCAACCTGGCCTTGAGCACCTCCAGGGAGGGAGCAGCCACAACCTCCCTGGGCAACCTGTGCCAGTGCCTCACCACCCTCACTGGAAAGAACTTCCTCCTAACATCCAGTCTAAATCTCCCCTCTGCCAGTCATTGCCAGTCATCTCCCTTGTCCTGTCATTGCAAGACCTTGTCAATAGTCCCTCCCCAGCCTTCCTGTAGGACCCCTTCAGATACTGGAAGGCTACTATCAGGTCTCCTCGAAACCGTCTCTTCTCCAGGCTGAAGAGTCCCAACTCTCTGTCTGTCCTCATTAGAAGTGCTTGTAAATGTGTGAAAAAACACTTGCAATCACACTGTCATGAGTATCTCTGAGTACTTCAGGAACATGTGATTCATTTACTAAAACGTGGATTTTTTTTTATTCCTTTTTATCCCTTCTGAGGTCAGCATTTTATTTATTTACATTGCTGCTTTCTAATTGCAGGCAGAACTTTCTCATTAGATGGTGTTTTGCATTGCATGCTCTAAGATGTTTCCTTCTCTCTGTAAACTGCAGTAAAACTTGCAGTATTTTAAAAAAATTGATGTAACTAAGGTAGTGTAGAAAGAGAAGGATAGTAAAAATTAATGTACTTCATAACCTACTTCATAACATACTTTTCATTCCCTGAAAAGAGGAAGGCAGGTAAGAATGCCAGGAGGCCTGCATGGATGAATAGAGAGCTCCTGGATACACTCAAAAGCAAGAAGAAGGCTTATAGAGAATGGAAGCGAGGACGGGGGACATGGGATGAATACAAAGATACTGTTCGTGCAGCCAGAGCTGTGGTAAGGAAAGCTAAGGCACAGCTCGAATTGAAATTGGCCAGGGACATTAAAGGGAACAAGAAGAACTTCTACAGGTATATTAGTGAGAAGAGGAGAACTAGGGACAATGTGGGACCCTTACAGAAGGAAAATGGAGAGCTGCTGACAAAGGACATGGACAAGGCTGAGGTGCTCAATGACTTCTTTGCCTCAGTCTTTAACAGCAAGGGCTCCAACCACAATGTCCAAGTTGCAGAGGGTAAAAGTGAGGACTGGGAGCAGGCAAATCTGCCTACTATAGTAGAAGATGATGTTTATGAGCTCCTAAGAAACCTGAATGTGCACAAGTCCATGGGGCCTGATGAGATCCACCCACGGGTCCTGAGGGAACTGGCAGATGAAGTTGCCAAACCACTGTGCATCATATTTGAAAAGTCATGGCAGACTGGTGAAGTTCCTGCTGACTGGAGAAGGGCAAACATAACACCCATCTTCAAGAAGGGTAAAAAGAATGACCCTGGAAACTACAGACCAGTCAGCCTCACCTCTGTGCCTGGCAAGATCATGGAGCAGATCCTGCTGAAAGTCCTGCTAAGGCAAATGGAAAACAAAGCAGAGGTGATTGGTGGGAACCAGCATGGCTTCACCAAGGGCAGATCTTGCCTGACAAATTTAGTGGCTTTCTATGATGAAGTCACAGCGACAGTGGACAAGGGAAAGGCAGCTGATGTCATCTACCTGGACCTGAGTAAAGCATTTGACTCTGTCCCACATGACATCCTGGTCACCAAACTGGAAAAGCATGGACTTGATGGATGGACCACTCGCTGGATAAGGAATTGGCTGGATGGTCGAACCCAGAGAGTGGCGATCAACGGCACAATGTCCACCTGGAGACCAGTGACAAGTGGTGTCCCTCAGGGGTCAGTGCTGGGACCAGTGCTGTTTAACATCTTTGTCAGTGACATGGACAGAGGAATGGAGTGCACCCTCAGCAAGTTTGCAGATGACACCAAGCTGTGTGGCACAGTCGACTTGCTAGAGGGCAGGGATGCCATCCAGAGGGACCTGGACAGGCTGGAGAGTTGGGCCCAGGCCAACCTGATGAAATTCAATAAGGCCAAGTGTAAGGTCCTGCACCTGGGTAGGCACAATCCCAAGCACAAATACAGGCTGGGTGGTGAATGGCTGGAGAGCAGCCCTGAGGAAAAGGACCTTGGAGTCTGGGTTGATGAAAAGCTCAACATGAGTCTGCAGTGTGCACATGCAGCCCAGACAGCCAACCGAGTCCTAGGCTGCATCAAGAGAAGCGTGGCCAGCAGGGCAAGGGAGGTGATTCTGCCCCTTTACTCTGCTCTCGTCAGACCCCACCTGGAGTACTGTGTGCAGTTCTGGAACCCTCAGCACAGGAAGGACATGGAAGTGTTGGAGCGGGTCCAGAGGAGGGCCACAAAGATGATCAGAGGGCTGGAGCAGCTCTCCTATGAGGACAGGCTGAGGGAGTTGGGGCTCTTCAGCCTGGAGAAGAGAAGGCTTCGAGGGGACCTGATAGTAGCCTTCCAGTATCTGAAGGGGGCCTACAGGAAGGCTGGGGAAGGATTATTTACAAGGTCCTGCAATGACAGGACAAGGGGCAATGGGCTTAAACTGGCAGAGGGGAGATTTAGACTAGATGTTAGGAGGAAGTTCTTTACAGTAAGGGTGGTGAGGCACTGGAACAGGTTGCCCAGGGAGGTTGTGGATGCTCCCTCCCTGGATGTGTTCAAGGCCAGATTGGATGAGGCCTTGAGTAACCTGTACTAGTGGGAGGTGTCCCTGCCTATGGCAGGGGGTTGGAACTAGATGATCCTTGAGGTCCCTTCCAACCTTACTATTCTATGATTCTATGATTCTATGATAACCATTTATATAGAGAGAAATAGATGCACAGTCACTGGCTTTATTTCTTAGTTTCTCAGCACTGAGTGACATCTTAATGCTGGACCTAAGCAGCCTTATCTTCCATGAAATTGTGGCTTTAAAGGAGGTGAAGTTTTCAAGGAGAAAGACATAAACAGCAAACTAAACACCATTCACATTTCCAAGTGTAAAAATCTTGAGACTGGTGGAGATACATCATTGGGTGGTATAATCCAGTTCACAGTTGGTGAAGAGATTGTAGTTTTTGCATGGAAGAGTTAGAATCACTGATTTCAGAGACTGTGTTGCTAACTGGTGTTAGTGTTGCCCTGTGTCTAAGACTGGCTTACTCTTCTGGTTGTGATTGAATTGTGTGGAAAATGGAGTGATGCCCTTGCTCACTGTCCTGCACCTGTGAGCACATGGCTTTTGGTATTATAAAAACAACCAACCAACTGAACCTGCTAGTGTTTGAACAGCAAATGGCCTGACAGGTTCTAGTGATAATTAACAGAAGCTGGTGACTCACCTTTGACATTCTCTGTGAAGTTTTATGCAGTACATTTGTGGGTTTTTGATCTGAGTTTTCTTTTTATACCCTTTAAATACATTACTTGAAGGTGAACCAAGCCTGTAGCCACTAATAGTTTCTACTTACCTCATATTTCAATTGGATTTAGATGTATTTGTTCAATTTCTATTAGAAATGTTCTAGCAAAGACATTACATATTTTGCTTTTCACAATATCACCAAGGTTGGAAGAGACCTCAAAGATCATCAAGTCCAAACTGATACCACAGCCCTCAAGACTAGACCATGGCACCAAGTGCCACCTCCAAACCTGCCTTGGACACCTCCAGGGACGCTGACTCCACTACCTCCCTGGGCAGCCCATTCCAGTAGCCAATGACTCTCTCAGGGAAGAATTTCTCCTCACCTCCAGCCTAAACTTCCCCTGGCAGAGCTTGAGACTGTGTCCTCTTGTTCTGGTGCTGGTTGCCTGAGAGAAGCAAGCAACCTCCTCCTGGCTACAACCACCCTTCAGGTAGCTGTAGACAGCAGGAAGGTCTCCCCTGAGCCTCCTCTTCTCCAGGCTAAACAATCTCAGCTCCCTCAGCCTGTCTTCATAGGGCTTGTGGTTGAGGCCTCTCACCAGCCTCATTGCCCTTCTCTGGACATGTTCAAGTACCTTTTATCACATAAGAGATCAGATTGGCATTTCCTTGGTTTCTAGGCCTGAGTAGATGCTGTGCCCAAGTAAGTTACCACTGATTCATTTAGTGTCCTGTGGTAGTCAAAAGAGTAAGAGTTTGCACACTGTGATGATTTCTCAATCAGCAGTACTGTGGTTGGGTCAAACTGAATCAAAAGACAGTCTCAGTATGTGGAAGGAAATCAGAACAGCTAAAGAGGGCAGAAGGGAACCCAGGTGGAATAAAGATAGAGTATAAAAAGTGAACATAGAATGAGGTATAATGAAGGAAGAAATTAATAAGAGCAGAATAAACCAATGGTGTTAATGAGGTAACAGAGACTGTGGAAGCCTTTTCATCTTACTGTGGGTGAGCTGTAGCAAGAGAAGACTGGAATTCTGCTGGCAGTAATTGCTTTTAGTTGATGTACTCATCTTAAGGAAATCTTAAGGCACTCTTCCAGTATCTGAAGGGTGCCTACAGGAAGGCTGGGGAGGAACAATTGACAAGGTCTTGCAATGACAGGACAAGGGGCAATGGGTTTAAACTGGCAGAGGGGAGATTTAGACTGGATGTTAGGAGGAAGTTCTTTCCAGTGAGGGTGGTGAGACACTGGAACAGGTTGCCCAGGGAGGTTGTGGTTGCTCCCTCCCTGGAGGTGTTCAAGGCCAGGTTGGATGAGGCCTTAAGTGAGCTGTACTAGTGGGAGATGTCCCTGACTCTGGCAGGGGGTTGGAACTAGATGATCCTTGAGGTCCCTTCCAACCTTACCATTCTGTGATTCTATGAAATAATGCATCTCATGCTGTCCGCCCAGCAGCACAAAGGAGCGAAGGTGCTCAGAGTGTTAACTTTTTCCCTTTGCAGCATGGTTGGTGTAAAGTTGGTTTGTACTGTATTGTTTGGGGTTTGGGTTCTCTTTCTTTTTTTGTGAGGTGAGCAGACCTTTTTAGAAGTTAAATATAGCATTTAATAGGAACCTATTTGTGAAAGGCTTGGGGGTTTTTGTTTGGTTTTTTTACTATTTTAAAACCATGTAAAACTGAAACATACTAATGTCTCATATGGTAAAGTTGCTGTTGATAACATTTTAATTTAAACCTAAAGAGAAAATTGGGGGGGAAAAAAGACAGAATCAATTTTCTTTTGACTGTGATAGCCATTATTTTGGTCTTAGGTAAAACATGTATGGAAATTGATTTCCTAAGTGGAAAATTTACCTAGCAACTTTTCTAAGAAACTGAAAGCATTCTCATGACTAGATTGACAGTCTTTGAACACATTTTAAAGAGGCTGATGAATTTGTGTGCGTTGGTTTTTTTCTTCATCCAAAAAAAGTTGCATTGTAATGTGAAAAAGAAAAATGATTGCAACCTTGACAGTGTTTCAAAGGTGGGAAGTAGATCTTTCCTAACCCTTTACCCTAAACTTAGGGAGATGGATAAAGTTGTTTGCACTGCATTACGGTAAGTGTTGGAAAGAATGGTCCTAGGTATGCCAGGTTGGCTACTTAGATATAATGACTGCATCTGGCTTATGTCTTTTTGCTTTCTCCCCTAAAACTGAGATAATAGCATTCTGTATAGAATCATAGAATGGTAAGGTTGGAAGGGACCTCAAGGATCATCTAGTTCCAACCTCCTGCCATAGGCAGGGACACCTCCCACTAGTACAGGTTACTCAAGGCCTCCTCCAACCTGGCCTTGAACACCTTCAGGGAGGGAGCAGCCACAATATCCTTGGGCAACCTATTCCAGTGCCTCACCACCTTCACTGTAAAGAACTTCCTCCTAACATCCAGTCTAAATCTCCCCTCTGCCAGTTTAAACCCATTGCCCCTTGTCCTGTCATTGCAAGACCTTGTCAATAGTCCCTCCCCAGCCTTCCTGTAGGCCCCCTTCAGATACTGGAAGGCTACTATCAGGTCTCCTCGAAGACTTGACATATGTATACTTTGCAAATAATTAAGAAGCAGTTGAGAACCATAGCAATGACCACAGTAATTGTGCAGAGATATATCGTGCAGGGAGAATTAAAAAATAATGCAGAGTTATCTGAGTTGGCAGATGAGCTAAGCTTGGACATGGAATTTTTCTCTGACCTGTGTCTTGATTATGTAAAGAAATGAAAACATTTTGATTTTCTGTTGTGTATTTATTCATGAATCTGTTTTGGCTATGTAAACAGATGTGTTCCAAGAGCTAATTTCAAAGCTAACAATTCTGTAATTACAGAAGCGAGTACAGCCTATGGTAATTCTTCATCCTCAGGGAAATGGTGAAGTCAAAGGGAAAATGCTCAATTAGTGCTGATATTTATGTGTTCTGTTCCAGGCATTCCCACACTTTGAGTCCATTGCTGTGCTCCACTATTGTAATTGCAAAATAATGAAGCCATTGTTCAAATTTCTTCCCTAGATCAGGAGGACATTCCAAAGCAGTGTGAAAGTGATGCCTCGCATCCATCTGGGGACATCATCAATGGAAATTATGCCGCAGCCACTGTGCCAGCAACAGCCACTTCGCTGCAAGACTTAAGTGAGTTCTCAGCTCGGGAACAAAGCTGAACACTGTTTTTAAATGTCAAATGTATAACACAAAACCCAAAATACTAAAGGTTCTGTAGGTATGTTGTGCTGGCATGATTGAGAAATGTTTCCCAAAATGCACATTATGAAAGAAAAAGGAAGGAAAGTTTTATTTTGCTGTACTGTATGAAGATGATTTTTTTTTTCATCCTGGTTTTGGTTCAATTTATTTTTAATTTAACCATTATTGTCACCCATCTGACCTCTGCTCTCCAGCTTCTAGAGAGACACTTTTTGTTGGTCTTTTTTCTTTCCTCTTTAGGATATTTATGAAATATTATTTCTGCTCTTTATGGAAATAAGAAAGATTTTGGTTTGTTTTGTTTTTTTCAAGTATTTAATGTACTGCTTGTCTGGATTTTTGTCATTGTGTTGTGACTTTGTTGGCAGGCTGTGTTATCACATCAAGCTGCTTTAATTCTTTGGGCAGATGCAAATGCTTTCAGTACCATGGGTGCTGCTCTCCAAGTTGTTTTACATATAGGCAATATGATTATTGTTTAGAGAAAGTTTGTTTGGAGAAAGTTCTTCACTGAGAGAGTCATTGGCTACTGGAATGGGCTGCCCAGGGAGGTGGTGGAGTCACTGTCCCTGGAGGCGTTCAAGGCGGGTTGGGACGTGGCACTTGGTGCCATGGTCTAGTCTTGAGGTCTGTGGTATCATAGAATCACAGAATGGTAAGGTTGGAAGGGACCTCAAGGATCATGTAGTTCCAACCCCCTGCCAGAGGCAGGGACACCTCCCACTAGTACAGGTCACTCAAGGCCTCATCCAACCTGGCCTTGAACACCTCCAGGGAGGGAGCAGCCACAACCTCCCTGGTCAACCTGTTCCAGTGCCTCACCACCCTCACTGCGAAGAACTTCCTCCTAACATCCAGTCTAAATCTCCCCTCTGCCAGTTTAAACCCATTGCCCCTTGTCCT
>VWZE01002985.1:79521-92927 GCA_013396675.1 Eubucco bourcierii
ATTTGTGCTTGGGATTGTGCCTACCCAGGTGCAGGACCTTACACTTGGCCTTGTTGAATGTCAGGAGGTTGGCCTGGGCCCACCTCTCCAGCCTGTCCAGGTCCCTCTGGATGGATCCCTGCCCTCTAGCAAGTTGACTGTGCCACACAGCTTGGTGTCATCTGCAGACTTGCTGAGGGTGCACTCCATTCCTCTGTCCATGTCACTGACAAAGATGTTAAACAACACTGGTCCCAGCACTGACCCCTGAGGGACACCACTTGTCACTGGTCTCCAGGTGGACATTCTGCCCTTGATCACCACTCTCTGTGTGCCACCATTCAGCCAATTCCTTATCCAGCAGTGCTCCACCCATCAAGTCCATGCTTTTCCAGTTTGGTGACCATGATGCCATGTGGGTTGGACTTGATGATCTTTGAGGTCTCTTCCAACCTTGGTGGTACTGTGAAGAGCTTTTCAGCAACTCCCAGTGTTTAGTTTGCCCATCTAATTATCTGAATACTGTTCTACTTACTCAGCTTTTTTAACATACTGGTCACATCAGCAATGTGTCCTGTGGTAGTTTTCAGAGGTTTTTAAGTACTTCGCTTTATAAACACAAAGAATTTTATCTAACCACGTTGCAAAAAGGTAATAAATACTGCAATGAACTTTAGGATAACAGAGATTTGATGAGAAGGTCCATGAGAGGAACGAGAAGTGCCTCAAGAGATTTGCTCAGCACTCTGGCCTTTACTTTGGGACTGCTGCTTAACTCTTAGTGAGTCATGCTATCAGATGAAAAATATTTAGAGATGATTGGAAGAAATATTGGCAGACACCTAAGAATAGCTTTGGTACATGTTCTGAATGCTATATCCAGTTGGTTTTCATTTACTCTTAATGTCATACAGGAACCTGTTAGTGATTTGTATGCTACCATAGCAGATTGCTGAGCTACGCAATCAAGTGTATTGAAATAATTTTTCACAGCGGTGCTGGATCAAAGACCGTTTGAAGAACAGAACAGAGATGCTGAGAAAAACCTAGAAGAAAGGAAAGCAAGAGAAGAAAGGAGAGAGAGAGAACAAGAAGCAGCACTGGAAAGAGAGCAAAATGAAGTGGACAAGCTTAACAAAGAAGTGGTGATTTAGTACTTTAATTTCTGACAGTAATGCAGCTTTGTAGTGTTATGTATTTTAGGATTTCTGTCTGTATTACTTGGTTAGATTTTATTCTGTAAGTGAAAGTCATAGAGGCTAAGTTCTTTTCTGGACTTGTGTGATTAACCAAGAGTTTTGCTAGAAGTTCTCCTTATACAAAATAACTTCTGCACTGGAAACAATGAAACACTGCTTTTTCTTCCATGTTTTGTGCAACTGGAAGTGAGTTTTATGTCCAGAACTTAGAAGGTAGCTGTCACCATTCTATCAGAACAAGCTACGCTCTGGCCATCTTGCTGTTCTAGAGTGCTGTTGGTGGGACACCACTACAACATGTTAAACTTCATCTGTTCGTCAGACTTTGTCAAGGTATCTAGGGGACTTTCTTGAAAGTTATGAAGGAGATCTGGAGGAGTTTGATAAATCCATGTGTAGCTTTCTGGACTTGTAGAACCTGTATAAAACTTGGGGGTTTTGTTGCCTTCCATTTAGCTTTCTACCCACCCCAAAACCCTGTTTAATTTGATTTAGTGTAGGGGTACTGATCAGATATGCTCATGCCACCCTTCACACCATCAAACTAGGCCCCTCAGGAAACCTGCAGATCTTTCATAGAATCATAGAATGGTAAGGTTGGAAGGGACCTCAAAGATCATCTAGTTCCAACCCCACGCCATAGGCAGGGACACCTCCCACTAGTACAGCTCACTCAAGGCCTCGTCCAACCTGGCCTTGAACACCTCCAGGGAGGGAGCAGCCACAACCTCCCTGGGCAACCTGTTCCAGTGCCTCACCACCCTCACTGCAAAGAACTTCCTCCTAACATCCAGTCTAAATCTTCCCTCTGCCAGTGTAAACCCATTGCCCCTTGTCCTTTTGTTGTAAGACCTTGTCAGTAGTCCCTCCTCAGCCTTCCTGTAGACCCCCTTCAGATACTGGAAGGCTACTATCAGGTCCCCTCGAAGCCTTCTCTTCTCCAGGCTGAAGAGCCCCAACTCTCTCAGCCTGTCCTCATAGCAGAGCTGCTCCAGCCCTTTGAGCATCTTTGTGGCCCTCCTCTGGACCCACTCCAATACTTCCATGTCCTTCCTGTGCTGAGGGCTCCAGAACTGCACAGAGTCAGCTTATCTTTTTCAATTCACACATAAGATGTCGTATGTAGGAGCCTTAGGCATCCAGAGAGGGTCAGACTGGTATTTCTTGAATGACACCTTTTGAACTGAAGCAATAGCTTAACTTTTCATGTTGAATTGTATATAGCAACTTTAATGCTGTTTAGACTGCCATGTTTTACCAACCTTAACATGAAACCTTGCATGTAGCACCGGTATGAAGGTGTAAAGGTATTTTTCTTGACCTGATCGGTATTTAATTCTGATTCTCTGTCTTAAAGTGGAACCAAGATTTGTTGAAAATAGGTGAAGAAAATGAGCATAAGGAGGAGGCAAGATCTGAAATCCATAATTCTGGTGTAGAAGAGAATGTGAAGAATCCTAGTCCAAATCCCTTAGAAAAATACATGAGAATAATTCAGCAGAGCAGAGAGCAGGAACTGGCAAACAAGGTGACTATTCTCAAAATTGGGTCCCAAAAATTAGCAATTGAATTTCTGTCTTGCTTAATGTGCTTAGAATGAAAATAATACTTCCCCCCCACCCTTTTTTGTCTTTCTCATCATTCATAAGCATTATCTAACAACCTGCAGAGATAAACATTTGGATTTGTATTGCAAAAATGTGTTGATTCAAAAGAATGTTTGTGGTTTGTTTTTTTTTCTGGTAGCCTGGGGAGGAAAGTTGTTTGGGGTTTTTTTTGGTACTAGGACAATATTTTAAGATACTTAGAATCATAGAATGGTAAGGTTGGAAGGGATCTCAAGGATCATCTAGTTCCAACCCCCTGCCATAGGCAGGGACACCTCCCACTAGTACAGCTCACTAAAGGCCTCGTCCAACCTGGCCTTGAACACCTCCAGGGAGGAAGCAGCCACGACCTCCCTGGGCAACCTGTTCCAGTGCCTCACCACCCTCATTGGAAAGAACTTCCTCCTGACATCCAGTCTAAATCTCCCCTCTGCCAGTTTCAACTCAACCCAGTTTAAACATCTCCTCAGTTTTCAGTTTAAACTGTGTTTTAAATAGAGCTGGAATCCCTGCAGGTCAGTTTGTGTTCCGCTAACACAACTGATAGATTTTTTTTCTGGCAAAATGTAAAAAATTGACCTTGAAGAACAGGTTACATACTTGGGTGAATGTTACCAAATTTACATATGTAGGTGAACACTACTGAGATGGAGCACATTTGTTCATGTGTTACCCAAAGCATCATTCTAGACACCATGTAGCACTTGTGGAAATAAGAGTGGCTCCTTCAGAAGATTTTTATTTTTGGTTAGTTGCTTTAAAATACAGACACTAGTGTTAGAGTCACTTGAACTGGATTTATGCTTTCTGTGACTGGTTATTTTCCTATTTGTTGCCAGGATTCAAAACAAGAAGAAATAGCAGAAGTATCACTCACAGGAGGACTCCCATCTAGTGAAAAGGATGACAGGTAAGCCTCATTGGTTATTATTAATCACTTCCATTGCTTCATATTAATACATAGTTAGATTATTAATTCTAGTTAAGAAATATCTGCCTCCTTAAATGTGTTGGAAAAATTGAGAAATTATTCCAGTCCTTACACAAGTGTGTGATTTGTGTAAAACCCTGATCTGGGAACTACATTCACTGATGTTTCAGTAACTGGATAATTGGAACTTTTAATCTGCCACTAAGCAGCATCTTGGTTCTTTCAGAGTCAGCTGAAATACTGAGGGGGTTCTTCTTGGGTTGTGACCCTGTAAATGTTTGTCTGAGGTGCTGCACAGACAAATCTGTTAGGAACACTGAATCTAGCTCTGACTTCCCAACCAGTAGCATCACAGACTTTTAGTGAACTAGTTCATCACAGTATCACCAGGATTGGAAGAGACCTCAAAGATCATCAAGTCCAACCTATCACCGCAGACCTCCAGACCAGACCATGGCACCAAGTGCCACCTCCAAACCTGCCTTGAACACCTCCAGGGACGGTGACTCCACCACCTCCCTGGGCAGCCCATTCCAGTAGCCAATGACTCTCTCAGGGAAGAACTTTCTCCTCACCTCCAGCCTAAACTTCCCCTGGCAGAGCTTGAGACTGTGTCCTCTTGTTCTGGTGCTGGTTGCCTGAGAGAAGGTGGTAACCTCCCCCTGGCTACAACCACCCTTCAGGTAGTTGTAGACAGCAGGAAGGTCTCCCCTGAGCCTCCTCTTCTCCAGGCTAAACAATCCCAGCTCCCTCAGCCTTTCCTCATAGGGCTTGTGCTCGAGGCCTCTCCCCAGCCTCATTGCCCTTCTCTGGACACACTCAAGCACCTCAATGTCCTTCTTCAATTGAGGGGCCCAGAACTGGACACAGTACTCAAGGTGTGTCCTAAGCAGTGCAGAGTACAGGGGGAGAATGACCTCCCTGCTCCTGCTGGCCACACTATTCCTGATGCAGGCCAGGATGCCATTGGCCTTCTTGGCCACCTGGGATCCATACACAGTTTTCAGAGATTTTGGTAAGAATGGAGGCAGCTACAGCTAGGCAACTCCCTTTGGTTCTCTAGTTAATGATAAATAAGATGATGTAGGTTTTAGTTTAGATGTAGGGGGGATGGAGGGGCGGAAAAACCACCACCACCCAACGATGAAATCTTTCCGTTTATTTGAAGATGCAAAATTGAATATGGAGCAGTTAAAAAAAGCCCTAAATGCTCACCATAACCATAGTAGTGTTTTGGTATTATCTGTGCCTGTAAAGTGCTGTTTTCCTTGTCAGACCCTACCATGGTGCTCCTCTGAGTTGGTGTTCTTTTTACTGGGTCAGCACTACAGAAGTAGTGGGTAGTGCTGCTGTGAAATGGCTTTCTGTTAGCAAAGGCCCAAATCTGCACCCTTAAAGGCTTGTTTATTTTGTCAGTTTGCTGAAACAGCAAGAGAATTGCAGCAGCAGCAGTAGTCTCGTAACTTTCTTTTTAAAACAGTCATTTATGTTTAAGATATGAAAATTTGGACTCATACTACTTTCCTTCCCTCCTTCCTATCCTTCCTACAGTGCTGCAGGCATTTCTCTTGGAGACATGGATGAAGAAAACTTCTGGTGAATAATAGCCACCAATTTTTTTTATTTTTTTTCCCCTCTTCTTTTAATAGAAATCTTTTAAAAGCAGCTTTCTGCCTGTAAAAAGTTGTAATAAATGTTAGGCATCAAGTTTACAGGCTGTTATCATTTATAAATTAACAAAGCTGACTTGGTGCTGTCTCATCACTTCAGTCATTTGATGTCAAAGAGTGAATGTTAGTAATCCAGAAGGAGGCCCTTGAGTGGTGTGACAGAGGTGCGAAGAAATATATCAGTTAGGTTCAGGTTGATTATAGCAATGCTGTGCCAAAGCCAAATTTTCATCAGCTTGTCAAGTGGTGGCCCCCCCACACCCCTTCCCCTCCAACCCTTACAAACTGCATGGCAAAGCAACACTGTGCAGGTAAAAGGTTCAGTCGTCATCACCCTTTTTTTAAAGGCATCCAATGGAGACCTTTGGCTTGTGTGACAGACTGAAGCTGATGCCTGCCCCTTTTACTGCTGTGGCAAGGGAAGAAAACACTTTCAAAAGCAGCCTTACCTCACGTATCACCTTGTTGGTATTAACCAGCCCAGAATGGAGAGATTCAAATGAAAATGCTATTTAACTCATCTTTATTTAAGCTTTGTATTTTGTAGGTAGATTATAGGCAAGATCATTAAACTTTATTTACAGTATAAAATACAGTATTTTTAAAATCAGTGAAGTAGTTTTGGGTGGCAGCATATATTACAACTTGCACTGCATTTGAGGCTGCTCATCTTGACCTAACTACAAGAACATGAAGCCAAGTTTGACAGAATTTAGGGGCAAAAATCAAAGCTCTGTCTTGAGTTCATTTGATGTTGAAAGACAACGTATCAAAAGTGTGACAGAAATAAGCTTTGCTTTTAGCAATTTGGCTAGAGTGTGCGATTCGGTCTAATTTTTACATGCTGCTTAATTTGGCCTTGCAGCAGTGCTGCCTTTCACCCAGTTTCTGAGAGACTCCTCCTGATTGGTGTCCAGAATGGGATGGAGAGTGCTTGTTGCATTATGCTGGCCTGGAACAACTACCAATACTTCATGCTAGGAACACTCGCTGACTTACCATGCTGAAGCGTTACACCTACAGGGCATCCCTCCCCATACAGGAGCAAATGGGATAGATACTACTGAGCAAAAACGCGTTTTAACTTCATCAGGTAGAGACATAAAGCACAGAGATGCGCTAGTATGGAGTAGCTGTAGGTCTGGTTTCAAATAAGCGTACACAAGTGTTGTCTATTATCTACAAATATTTATTTTAACACTTGGATGTAACTACAGGAAGCCCTTGGCACTGATAGAAAATATTGATTCACTGTTAGGTTACAAAAATTTATACATAGCAAAATTTAATGCTCTTTACATAAAAATATTAGACTACTTAAACAAAACTTCAAAAAACTCCCAGTAATAGCTACACTGAATTAGAAAAGAATTAGGCTTTAAAGACACTGCCTCCATTATACCCTTATGCAAACACTGGGCTAGAACATCACCTGCATTGCTGTAGAAATGTCTCCTTCATGCAACAGGTAAGAACATACACTAGGCTATTTTGTCATATTTGCTCTACGGTGATCAACTTTGCCCCTTTTTTGAAACTGTCAAATTAGACTTCAATATTTAACAAAAAAAAAAAAACAAAAACAAAACAAAACAAAACAAAAAAAATTGAATACCCACCCCTAATGCCTTTTAATACTGACTTGAAGAAATTTGTGCTTCCTTCAATTTATATTCAGCAGTCAAAAGTATAAAACCACACGTCAGCTTAACATGGGTAAGACTCAAATATTTAATTTTTTTCAAAAGACTGAGGTGGTTTGCTTTTTTTGACCCACCCCCCAACATTTTTTTTTAAATATATATATATATAATCATATAGAACAAACACCAAATATACCATCACTAATACTCAAGATATCACTGAATGCTTCTGAAAAAAAAAACAAAAAAACCCATTAATTAGAAGGCAGACTTCTATGGGAAATGTTTTTTCTTAAAATGGCACCTGTTTGTTTGTTGGGTTTTTTTTTTTTTTTCTGAACACCACGTTTTCTGAATGCTCTAATTAATTTGTAAAAAGGAAAACACGTTAAGCACTGACTATAAATTTGCTAAGCACCAAGATAGAGAAAGGTGGACATCCTGTATTCTGGTTTATGGCTGTAATTTTTACTGTCTGTGTAAAAACTCTGCAACCTTTCCCATCCGCTCATTTGGAATAGTTGGATCAGCGTCATTTTAATAAGGTAACACTTTCCACTTACTTACAATGTAGGATAATGGTCTCCTGCCACTATATAAATGCTAAGACATTTATAGAAAATAAATATTAAGGCAAAGCTGACATTTATTTTCAAAGAAGGGGATCATTATCCAAGATCCGGGGATCTACATTCCGTTACATAGTTAATAAAAAAAACTAAAAGCTTGGTATGTTTGCTGCAGGCTCCCACCAGCGCAGGAGCCTGGCTGCTTCACCATAAAAGTGTGTGGCACAAAAGCGGAGGGAGGGCTTCTCTGATGGCCCAGGGAAGACAGCCCTGTTGCAGCCTGGGACGTGCTGCAGCTGTGCCACAGCACAAGCTGGCACCACCAGGAAGCCTGGGAGGCCAGTTTCGTTTGGTGACTAGACCGAGAGACTCGGTCATACGCAGCACACGTGCCTCTGCCTAAGGTCTGTATAGATTTGCTTACTGCCTGCTGGCTTGCTTGGAGCACCTGCCACTGTTTTGTGCAGGATGTCATGCTGTAAGGAAGTGTCAAATACTAAACACCAAATGTCTCAAAGAAGAATAATTTGGTCACTGATTGTGAAGTGTTGCCTTTTAAAATGCCTGGAATAAAGCCTCCATTCTCTGTATGAAAGGATGGAAGATTACCCATTCCCTATGAGTGCGTTCCAGGAGCTGGAATGTGAAGCTTTTGCACTTCTCTCTAATTTTGTTTGGTAGACACACATCTGTACTGCAGAGCAGCTATTTGTTGATTTGTCAGAGCTACAGAATCCTTCTGCTGAATTACTGTGGCAAACATTTATGTGTAAGAATTGAGTTGCTCTTTTGACCGAGACTGGATATCCTGCAGCTCCTGCTCTTCTTTTGCTTTGATATCTTGGTAGGCCTGCATTTTGCTGGCATCCTTTAAGTAGGCCCAGTTAGAAGACAGTATCATGAGGAAGTGGATCTGGAAGAGAAGGGTGAGCATGATGGCTAGTGAGCATGTCAAGAGGCAAAGCAAGCTGCTAGTTAGATTAATAAGACGCTCTTTAAAATAATGACAAAAAAATAAAGTTAAGTTATTCTACGTTAATAAAGCATCCAGTTATTAAAACAAGCACAGAGGCTATTTTCAAGGATCTCTAGAATTTGGCATGCTAACGTTTCAGTTGGTTATTCACAATTTAGGGAGAGTTAGTGTAACAGTAATAAAATGAGCTACAGAGTTGTACGGACCAATTAAAAATGCAGAATGTGGGGAAGCAGGAATAAAGTTTTGTATGTGGCAACGTGTAATCCGTAAACTACGAGGTGCCCAGAAGAAACGCTCTCTAAGGTTGTGGTGTTTATACAAATCCAAGCCCAGGTCCTGGCAATTCTCTTCCCCCAACAAGCAGATGAAAATTCCACCCTCCCCCTGGAAAAAGCCTGAAACTGTAAACAGTTTTATTTACGTGAACAAGGCTACATTAACACAGTGAAAAATTAAACAACAAAACACGAGTCCAAAACTAAGCAAAAGCATGCAATTTGGGGGTTAAGAAATCTTAATCACATGTATTTATAAGTACATTTTAAGTTTCCATTGTCCAACCTCAGGTGAAGAGTTTTATATCATATGTAGCATCTGGTTCTTTTTGTTATTATTATTTTTGTGTGGATTTTTTTCTGGTTTGTGCATTCATCTCTTCCCAACTTCTTTCCACCATGCTTCATGCCAAAAACTCTACATCTGAAAACACTGATACACTTTTTTTTTTTTTTAAAAAAAAATCCCAGTAGTGTAAAGAGGTCTCCATGATCTATGCATGGTTTTGCTTCCCGTGCAGTCATACTTACAGTTTTGAGATCTGGCTACTGAGAAATCAGTTACTAAAGTGCAAACCATACAAGAACTGAAGCTATTTATAAGCTGCTTCTCATTAGTTCAGGGTCCAAAAGAAAGAGTGTGATTGTTTTACGCAGAGCTAATGCAACGATGCATTTTTCCTTCCACAGACAGCATGATTTGGCAGCTGCTTCAAAACAAAGTAAATCAATCAACTTTTATCATTCGTGCATTGGAAACAAAATCCAACAACTAATTCATAGTATCTGGGCTTCTGATTTCTGCCACAAGAGGTTGGCGCAGCTCCAGTATTCCTTTTCTTTCATATCGTATGTTTTGTATGCTTGGGAGGGGGCTTGTATTTGGTGTTCAGAAAGAAAAAGAAGTTAGAAATGCTGACCCTGAACCGTTCCAGTATTTGAGAGATGACTGTTGGAAAGCAAATGGAAACCTCCCATCTTTCTTCAGAAGGACGATTATAAAACACGCCTACAGTAACTGAATCCTCTCCACATGCAAGAATAGCCAGATCTCATCCACATCACAGTTCATATACAAGAAGTCATTTTATTAATCTCATCAGCTAAATGATGCTTACTGAAGCTATTTACAATTACTGTAACAAAATTCAGAAAGCTAGACTTTTAGCTTAGGGTGTCAGTGGTATTTCAAGCTACGCAATGCAGCTCTTTACTGGGCTTATACAATTTAGAATTTAGTGCAGCAATCTTCCCGACTCTTAAACTTCAAAACAGCATAGTTATATGTAGTAGCCATCATGTAGATCAGCTGGTGGAAGAGAACAAAATACAGGAAAGTAAGATACAAGGTGACGGCTCAAGCCCATTTGGGCAACTGTCGATACTTTCACAACAGATGTTATTCTGAGCTTCTTCCAGGGTGAAGATGCAAGATAAAGAACTTGCCATTTAGAATAGAATAGAACAGATTCGTAGAATAGAATCATTCAAGTTGGAAAAGACCTTTAAGATCATCAAGTCCAACCATAACACAGCTACCATGACCACTAAACCATGTCCTGAAGCGCTACATCTACACACTTCTTGAACACCTCCAGGGATGGTGATTTATCCAGACAGAGTATCCTACATACAGACCTAAGGCTACTTTGTCACCAAATACTGAGTATTGCACTTGCATCTGGGTGACATAAGGCTAGAAGCTGGCAGCTAGCAGAGGCATTAAGACAGAGGACACAATCCATCTCCTTAACATCTGCTTTTCTAGCTGCTACCTGTAATGTCATTGCAGAGTAGGACTAGTCAAACTGCCTGGGTCCAGACACAAAACTCCAAGTGATTGATCAAATAAACTAGAAAAATGAGAAGAAAACGGTGGATGTAAAACCAGCAACAGTGGGTAGGATTTCTCAAAGGACACATGCAGAATTTAAAGATGAGGGTGGATGCTTAAGATGACTTCTTAAAGCAAAAGTTTTGGACCTGCTGACTTGTAATGACCAACCAGAGCAGCAAATAATGGCGACTACAGCTTGCCCTCCTTTATGTCTAGTATGGTTGTTTTTAAGATACATAAAATTTGATCTTAAAGCATCTTAAGCCTGAAAGGAACACATTACACAATAAAACAGCAACAACAAAAAAATGTTACCCACCAATGCAATGACAGTAGCACCAGCTCCAGCACAAGCCACAATGAACAGGTGGTAAGACATGTAAAACTAGAGGAAAAAAAAGAACATGTCAGAAATATTGAAGCAGCTGAGAAGAGCATAAAATGCATTTCAACTGTTCTAGAGATTAAGGATAATAAATCAATCTTTGTAGCAAGGTATTCAAAGCTTTAGGGGAAAAAATGCTCTTAAGTAATTGTCATTTTCTGGATGATCTAACACAGAATATTTCAGTGTTGTATTTAAATCTATCTCTTTATACTATTAGTATTAGCTTTCTCCAAAAGTTATTCATTACATGGTGCTGAAATGCTGCAGCAAAAGCTGCACACAAAGTTATTGGTCTGTACCTCATTCGTGTTGCAGATGTTCTCTAAAATTGGCCCACAGGCTTTGCCAGGTACAGCATTCCAAGGGATGATACCTGAAATACCACAGCAAGAGAGATCACTGATTTTAGCAATTGACACACACTTTGTGCTCCTCACTCATCTATTCCGCCCACTTGCCAGTTGTGTTCCCATTCTGGGCATCCATGTGTTGACCAGTACAGCTCTGAGTTGGCAGGAGGAATTCAAACAACTCACTCATGTTGCTTTCTCCTTGTACCGAGGCTTGCTGCCAAGGCATGTTCTCAGATGTGGTTTTCCCATATGGCAGCCAAATGGTTGGTTGGGATTTTGCACTTCAGGTCCAGTCACACATTGCCTACTCCTCTATTCAGCATGGAAAGGGTAATCTGCTTCTCAGAGGTACTTGGCACCTTTCGGGGTAGCACTTCCTTACTAGATCAAATTCTACTTGAAAAAAAGTAGCTACTGTAGAGGAGTGTGAATATGGAGCTAGAGGGAAGAATTACAGAAGGATTTTTAGTTTTTGTAGGTAAAAAGGCTTTAAGTGAATCTGCTACAAGAAAACACAGTCTGAGGTACCTCACTTCCAATTATTTTCATTACATGACTGAAAATCTGAAAAGTTGACAGGATCAAGAAGTTTTAAAATAACCTACATTTTCATAACAAATATAGAGCTTAAGCAAAAGCCATCTGAAACAGAAGTAAACCAGTTTGTCTTCCCCATACAACTTGCAGTTCAAGCTCAGCTGGTTGGAATTAGCAACCCTGTAAGAGGCAGGACGTTGAAATTGTCTCAGGACGGTATGGCTTTCAAAAATATTCTATAGGATTTACTTTAAAGCCATCTTCTCTGCAACTGTAATATACACTTGAAGCCTTTTAACTACCACTTCCACCTGAAAATGTGAGGACAGTTCAGTGACAAGAGTTTCCTGTTAAGGAGCTGCTCCCTCCCATTGCTCATTGAAACCCAAATGATTTTACTGATGAGAGGAACAGCAGAGCCCCACATGGTGCTGATACAGCTGTGAAACAACTGGGAGAAGCTGAAAGGCAGAAGAGCACATCTTCCTGCACTCCTAGGTTTTGCTGAAGAAAACATCTTTCCAGCCTCTTGCTGTCAGTTTCTAAAATAGGATGGAAACATTTAACTGATTTGGGACTTCTTGATTTTAAAATTGGTATATCTTATCTTTTCCTACTGGAATTACAGCCAGAATATGAAAGCAAAACCAAGCTGTCTTACTTTTACAACTCTGAATCTATTTTCTCAGTTGCCAGAGACTTAGTCCAAAGGGAAAAAAAAAAACCAAACAAAAAACCCCCAACTTCCTAGAAAACATCAGTTAAAATGAAGCCACAGTAACAGTGACAAAAGCTCTTTTGCACAAGGGAGGCTGAAGAGATTAACTGCAGAAAAAAATTCACCTTGAAGAATGGACTACTTGAAAAGGCCTATTTTAAGCTATTGTCCCAACTCCCCTGCTACCTGCATGTTATCAGGAAGTAGTATTAATTCTTTAATAGTTAAGGCAGGCTCTCAATAACAGCTCTTTGGTCTTTTTATTGAAAGTAATTGTTGGAGCAAAGTTGAGGTGTTAAGTTCACATTTAAATGTCACACCAGCTTTTTGAGAAGGAAGAATAGAAGCATATGGGTTTAAAAACCAGAATCTGGTTATCTGTTGCTCAGCTCTGTTTCTGAGCAGTGTATTTTGAGGCTGATCTATCTTTAAACCCAGTACTGTAGGTACTGGAAACTGCTACAAAACCATTGTAGATAAATGACTTGCCAGTTTGCATATAATATAATATAATAATATAAAACAATATAATGTAATGTAATGTAATATATCATTATGTTATATTACATATTATATCATAGTATGTATTAATATAAATAAAATAATATATAATATCATATTATATTTTATATCATTATATATACTATACTATAATATACTATATTATAGTATATGATATAACATTGACTAATATACCATAATGTAATATAATATAAATATA
>VWZE01002985.1:97227-112713 GCA_013396675.1 Eubucco bourcierii
CTCCCTGGAGGTGTTCAAGGTCAGGTTGGAGGAGGTCTTGAGTAACCTGTACTAGTGGGAGTTGTCTGTTCCTATGGCAGGGGGCTGGATCTAGATGATCCTTGAGGTCCTTTCCAACCTTACCATTCTATGATCCTATGAGTCATGCATTATGCTTTACTCTGAAGGATCTAGACATCCTCAAGTAGCACTGACTATGGAAGTCAGAGGAACTGCAGTTTGTTACTTAAATAGCTCTGCAAACCACAGCCATATTGCAGACTGTCTTTATGCATCACTAGCGTGCTCCACTTTTAAAAGCACAAATTTTGTTTTGACTTACATTGAGTGTTTTAAAATCAGCAAGCTCCAACAACTTTGTTTAGATCAGTAGTATCAGCTTTGCCACAGTGGAGGCCACAGCAGCATGCCAACAGTTCATCTGCAGAAACCATTTGGATTTGACCAAGCATCCTCAAAGCTCAAAGGATGAGCAACGGGGATTGACTCTGAGCACCCATGAGGCGTTAAAGAAAGCTGCTTCTGTTGTTCAAAACCACAGGATTCAAACAGAGCCCAACAGGTTATAGAAAACAAAGACTACTGTTCCCATTTCTGATGTTACTCACCATTCCACTGATGCAGCGACCACAGGCTGTTGTTTTGAACTCGCCATGCAGCTCCTTCACCGCGCTTGTCGTGTAAAAACCTTCTGCCAAAAGGATTATTCCATACAAGAAGAAAAATGATGCAATGCCATAAATTACATACTGCATTAGCTGTATTCTAAAATGGAAAAGAGAAAAAGTACAATTAGATTTCACTCCTATAAATACAAAGTCAGCCCTCCCAAACCATAATTGGTATGAGAGAGTTCCTTGTCTAGGAGAGTCGTCGAAGGCTCCTTAATGCATGTTATGGAGGCAGGTTGCAGGAGAGCACCAGTATGACTATCTTGCTTCCACAGGTAGAATCATAGAATGGTAAGGTTGGAAGGACCTCAAGGATCATCTAGTTCCAACCCCCTGCCAGAGGTAGGGACACCTCCCACTAGTACAGGCTACTGAAGACCTCAAGGTCTCAGGTAAGCAACACTGATGTGCATTAAGGCTTGCTTGAGCATGCCCTGTTTGTGCTGCAGTTCCTACACTCAGTGCTATTAGTCACCACATTGAAACCACAATTTCATGCCTCCAGTATGGAGATTCTTTTTCTTTCCCTGTTACCGATCCTGACACCTACCTCAAGGAATATCTGACAGGGACAACACAGGGTTCTGAAGTGACAAAGGCTGAACTACCAGGCCCCATGGCAAGTCCTCTGGCTTACAGAAAGGAAGCACTCCCTGAAATTCTCTGGGCAACCTGATGTAGTTGAGGATACCCCTGCTTACTGTAGAGGACTTTGGACTAGATGACTTTTGGAGGTCCCTTCCAACCTAGACTGTTCTATGAGTCACTTTTTCTACCTGTAAAATCCAGTTAATGCATGTTTGCAAATATTTGTAAATTCAGAGATACTTATCTGATAAAAAAATTCAGCAAACAGTAACTTCTCCTGAGGTGGAAAAGTTTGCTCTAAAGCCAAGAGGGTGCTTCCAACACAGCAAGTAGTTTCAGTGCCTTAAGTCACAATAGTTTTGAGCTCCCCATAGTGTAATTATGTCTTTTTTTTTTTTTCTCCTTTCTTTTTAATTGAATGAAATATTCAGGAAATGCTTCCATTTGAGATGTGGTATAAGCACTTACCCTCGAGTATTATTTGTGGAAGTTCTCAATTCCTTGAAAAAAAAAAAAAAATCTACACCCTTCAGATATTTTTATTGTGGTAAATGGAGAGAATAATTTCTTAATATCAGATTCAGTATCTGAAGGTAATAGTTTTGGATGACCAGAAAGCTAGATCTTCCATGCAACACTCCTTCTGGTCTCCAAATTCTCATTTTGTTATGAGAACAACTTCTGTAAAACTTATAGCTTCTTAAAAGTAATTTGATTGCTGGGGTGGTTATTTTGGATGAAGCTATTTGCAGAGCAGAGTGGCTAATTTTATACATCCATACTGTCAGTGTTGTAAGGATAAATGTATTTTTCCTCACTTTTTTTTTTTTTTTTTACCCCAAATCTTACCACTTTCCACTAAGTAGCTGCTGGCATAGACCTCCAAGGAGCATCTGTATGTTTTAGCTTAATTTAAAGAAAATTGATGACTACCATTTATACAGACATTATCCAGACAGATAGCATGTCTCTTGTATCAAAATAGGGTACTGCTCATTTTAAGTTATATGTGGGAAGTGTTATGTTTGTTTTCCAAACTGATTAAAAATAACAGGATAAATCTGTTGCACCTGTGCTGTAAAGCATGGGGGGGGAAAAAATTAAGATTTGAGAGAGTATAGAAGAATTAATTTCACCATCATTAATAGTTTAGGAGAGAATCAATGTCTGTTAATAGGAATCAGTAATATAAAACTCAGCTTAAAAAAAAGAAAAAAAAATATCAATCTATTCCAAAGGGTGCCTTATTAGCATATTTTTCATTTACATTATGTCTCCATGGCCTTAAGTTATTTGCCTCTTCTCCCTTGCCTTTCTTCTTAGGGCTCCACAGAGTCTGAGACCTTGGTTGCTTTGGTGGGAATTATGCACTTCCCCAGCTGCCTATGCTGGCTTCACAACAAACCTCACCAACAGTTCTCCAAAATTTAAACTTGATACTGGTACAGCTGTTTCTACAGTTGTGGGCCCCTCAATTTAAGAAGGGCATTGAGGTGCTTGAGCATGTCCAGAGAAGGGCAACGAGGCTGGGGAGAGGCCTCGAGCACAAGCCCTATGAAGAGAGGCTGAGGGAGCTGGGATTGTTTAGCCTGGAGAAGAGGAGGCTCAGGGGGGACCTTCTTGCTGTCTACAACTACCTGAAGGGTGGTTGTAGCCAGGAGGAGGTTGCTTTCTTCTCTCAGGCAACCAGCACCAGAACAAGAGGACACAGTCTCAGGCTGTGCCAGGGGAGGTTTAGGCTCGATGTGAGGAGAAAGTTCTTGACTGAGAGAGCCATTGGCTACTGGAATGGGCTGCCCAGGGAGGTGGTGGAGTCACCGTCCCTGGAGGTGTTCAAGGCGGGTTTGGACGTGGCACTTGGTGCCATGGTCTAGTCTTGAGGTCTGTGGTATTGGGTTGGAATTGATGATCTTTGAGGTCTCTTCCAACCTTGGTGATACTGTGATACAATTTCTTATGCTTTGCTCCAATGAAGACTGATACAAGGGCAGGGTGGTTTGCTACTCAGCTACTGATGCACAGCTGCTTACAGTTTCTCACTAAATTTTGTGGCTAACTGCAGGGCCCTCATATCTCACACACTAGAACTGAGGACACATTGCCCAGCCACAGCCAGGGTTGTGAGGGTGGGTGGCACTGGTGTGGGAGTTCCCAGCAGGGTACAGTCTCAGAGAACGTGCCAGATCTGGGTACAGAGGGTCTCCTGCAAGGGATAAAAGCCCTGGAACAGTGCTGCAGGACTGATGCCAGTGATCCTGGAGGGTGGAAACGGGTCAGTTCTGCAGGCAAACTGGCAAGTCTATATCTGCAAGCATAAAAAGGGGGTCAGCAATGAAGGAAAAGTAAAAAAAGGAGAAGTAAGTATGTCAAGTTGGACCACGATAACAAAGACTCCAAATAATATCCTAAAGACTGTGTCTTAGGGGCAGGCAGGCAAAACAGAAGCGTCTTGTTCACTGCCAGCACACTTCTGTGTGTACAACACCCACAAGCACACATGCCACCTGGAACCACTCTTCCCAGGTGTGTGGTCTGCACAGGGACCCCTCCAAAAGACCTCATGTTTCAGCTGCACTTCTTCACGCTGTCCCCCCTGCCCTGGGACAGACACATATCCAGGACTCAGCTACTTACTGTGCCTGTGGTTGGTGCTCACCTGTGGCAAGCAGCAGGCAGGAAACCAAACTCTGAGCCAGTCAGCACCCCGACACCTGTGCACAGCCACTGAGAACTGCAGCTTGAGCACAACTCCTGGCTGCCACCAGACAAAGCCTTTTCAAAGCCTGGCAGTCCAGCTGCAGGGCCCATGTAAGGCCCCATATGTTCAGATCACCAGCCCACAGCCTGGGACCCATTCACTCCTTAGTGTCATGGGGACTGAGAGGCTTATGCCAGTGGGACTGGACACTGAGGATGGGCCCTGACACAGGTCTCCAGATCTTCCTCTGGTGTCTCAGAAAAGACTCTGCAACACAAAAGCCCTGAATATTTCACCAGTGGTTATTTCCAAATGCTGTAGTTGCAGAGATAAACGTTTACTCTCTTTTCTAGTCTTTTCTCATTTGTACAATACCACTTCACCTTCTGAGGGAGGATGGACAGAACAACACTTTCCTGTTATTCCTGTCATCCCTTTAGCGTTTGTTGGTGATACAATGTTGTAAATCCACCTTCTTTCACATTTAAATTGTTACCCCTTGTTTTGTCACTACATGTCCTAGTACAAAGTGTATCTCCATCTTTCATATAGACCCCTTTTAAGTACTGAAAGGCTGCAATAAGGTCTTTCTGGAGTCTTCTCTTTTCCATGCTCAACAACCCCAACACTGTCAGCTTTCTTCAAATGAGAAGTATTACATCCCTTTGATTACTTTTGTGGCACTCTGGACCTTCTACAACATCCTTCCTGTGCTGATGGCCCCAGAGCTTGACGCAGCACTCCAGGTGAGGTCTTACCAGAGAAGAGGAACAGAACTGCTTCCCTTGGCCTGGTGGCCACGCTGCTTTTGATGCAGCCCAGGATACGGCTGGTCTCCTGTGCTGCAAGCACACATTGTCAACTCACAACCAGCTTCTCATCAACAAGCAGCCTCAAGCCCTTCTCTGCAGGGCTGCTCTCAATCCCTCATCATCTAGCGTGTATTGACACTGGAGGTTACCCCTGACTGAGGTGCAAAACCTTGCCCTTAGTCTTGTTGAACTTCATAAGGTTTGCAGAGGCCCACTCCTCAAGATTGCCAAGGTCCCTCTGGACGGGATCCTGGCCCTCAGGTGAACCAACTACACTACTCAGCTGGGTGTTGTCAACAAATCTGCTGAGGGTGCACTCAATCTCACTGTCTTTGGCAGTGATGAAAATACCAAATAGTATTGGTCCCAAAGAGGCTAAGCAGGATACATAGTCTGGTTCTTTGTGTATGAACACCAAAACACATCAAGTGCTACTGGACTAATAAGCAAGCTAATACCGAAGGATGAAGACTGAGGTTTCAATCCATCTCTAGTCATTTAGCTTGAGGATGTTATGAGGAATAATGGAAATGGGAGGCATACTTACACTTCACTCAGCAAAGCATGGTCACTGGCAGTCGTGGAGAAGTGCTGCTCGAGGATAGACACAGTTCCCGTGAGTGCCACGTGCCCGCAGCCGCAAAACAACGCTACCCCCGAGAAGCAGAGAATGGTAGCCACGAGCGAAGCATATGGCACTCCTCCTAGGCACTTAATGCAACATTCAAAGCAACCTAAGCAGAAGAAAGAAAGTAAAAGAAACGTAATAAGCAAAAAAGCAAATTATGAGGAAGAGAATATCTGTCCTCCACTTGGCAGAAGCCACAGTGAATAAAAGGGCCAGGCATTGACATGCTAAGCAAAAATCTATAGGCGGTGTAAGACAGCATCGTCCTCTAAAGCAGTGACCTACAGATCTGTTGGTATGGACTCCAAGCCCAGAAAGTAGGCTGAGTGCTCCTGTCTTTACAGGATGAAGAGATCAATGAGATTGTCTGTGAAATGGAAAAAGGAAAAAAAAACCCCACCACTTGTCTAAAGTGATCCATTGCTCATACAGAGCTCACCACGTTTGATCATTGCTAAAGACAGGAGCACCATCTATGCTGGCACTGTTCTGGACGCCCGAGAAGCAAACGGTCAAGACAAGGAAGCCTTCTGAAAGAGTAAAATATACTTTGCACTTTCATTGTAAAAGGAACATGTCTAGGTCTGCAAAACTTAACTACCTTAACACTGTCCTACGGCTCTCCAATTTCTTCTTTGTGGAGATCAGCATGAGGTCATAGGTATATAGGTATTTTACCAAGAGAAATGAGAGTCAAGGAGTACTAATTTTTAAGGAAGGCAGTGAGATGAAGCTGCATTACAGACAATACATTTCCAGCTTTGCAGGAATACACTGGATTTGCAGTGATGCCTGTATGCAGCCTGCACAATCATAGATTTAATGAAATGTATCATTTAAGTAGTCTGAGTTAACAAAACACCCCCTTAGAACTGCTGTTCCACAAAAACTGTAATAAGGAGGTTGCAGCTGAATTTCCAGGTTCCTCCCGACCACAAGGCCTGAAAAACCATCTGCTTGCAGAGCTGGGAAATGTAAATTGGAAACAAACACAGCTTTTAACTGCACTATAATGGTAATGGCAATCCATACCAATTCATTACTTCAGGGTGATGGCATTAAGCTGTCTCCATTAATGTGCATTTCATACAACTGCGCAAAACACAAGCCATTAAGAGACCACTTAATGGAGCAACCAGTGCTGCACACTGCAGGAACAGCCTGCCGTTTCTACAGCAAGGTGCTAGATGGACAAAGCATCTGAAAGCAGGAAGACAGCTGGCAAGTACATTACATCATCTCACCCCAAAAATTCCTCACAAAGATCAGCAAGTCTCCATCCACCACGTGAGGCAAGTTTATTTTTATCCCACTCTCTTTCCCACTGATGAATGAGTTGCAGAGCAGGCACTTCCGTACGGCACTAGGGAATAATATGCATCTAATAATTGAAAGCTTTCCCATTCCATAAGTGGAAACTCCTCTTCTAGAGAGTCACCAGCAGTGTCCTAGTCAGGCTTAAGCAGCTACCACTACCAAAATGACTTATGAAATGCCACTTCACTAGTGGCAGACAGATCTCAATTGTACGGAAACAAGCCTGGGAAGCATTTATAGTCAAGCCCACAGCTGGAGTCCACTCAGTAGGAACTATCTTCATGACAGAAGTATTGCTGAATGAACAAACACTGCAGTTCAGCAGTGACGGGGCAAACAAAACCCAAATGTGTGCTCTATCAGAGGAAATCATCTCTGGGTTTCATCTTATCACAAAGGTCCAGAGTCAAGTTCAAGCACCAGACCCTGCAGAGCAATCTTTTGCTTTGGAGATTCTGCCTGAATGCAGCTCACAAGCAACATACCAGATGCAATGGCAGTTGTAGATATGAGGCTGGCTCGCCTCCACAGCATCTGTTCCTCGGTCAGACCCAAACACCAAGAGTTAATCCAAAAAGTGTTTGCACCTGGTGCAAGATTAACAGTGTAGGATTATCTAATAGTAACCATGCTCTGATCCATTGGACAATGCTCAACATGCGTGGCCACAGCACAAAATGAACAGCCTTTTGGGCTGCACGCCTAAAGAAGGTGGTGACTAAATCCCAGATCATTGCTTGGTGTGGAGGAGATTGATCAATCTGTGTTGATGCAAAGACTGTTTGGCAGAAGCATTCAAAAGGTAGGAAATAAAAACAGCTGGAAGCAAAGCCAAGAGACTAACAAGATCCAAAAGAAAAGCTGCTGGTCTAAGACAGTGGAAGCAGCCTGCTTCACAAAATCAAAAACTGGTGTAGACCCAGGACCAATGATCAGCACTTCCCAACTAGGTGCTTGTACTCAAACACGAGACACTATCTGCCAGTAACAACAGACTCTCAAACACAAGTCAACAGCCCAATGATTTGCCTTCTCTCACCTCCCAGCAACTAGAAGCTGCACATAGTATCTTTGTGGTGCCAATCTCTATTTATTTCTCTACAGCCCAAGTGAAAAAATTTACAGGTGGTTTTCATTTTGTCAGTGCAGACCACAGAAAAGGTACACACCAAGAGGATGTTTAAAGCAACCACACTACTTTGAGCAAGGCGAAGAAAACTGCCCAAGTGTGGAACCACAGAAACTACTTGTCCTTGCCCCAAGACTAAAGCAGGAAGTGGAGAGACTTCAGTTCAAAGGGAAACAACACATTGCCAGCTTACAAGTGCAGAAAGTGTCCCAAGCCAGCATGTTGCTAAGAGACAGCATCCATCCATAGATAGTCATTCCGCACCCAAATTGGCAGCAGAGCTACACAACCTTCTGCTAGAGGGTAACTAACTGCAGGACACAATCTCATCACAGTGCTGGGGTTGTCAGATCCCCCACACAAATCCCACTGTGGATACTCTTTACGAGCAGCTTAAATCCATGCCTAGCCTGAGCAATACAGTTTCTTATATAAACCTGTTGTAAAGCAACTACTGACTAAAGCAGTTTTCAAAACTACCTAAAATCTGAACCTCATCACTTACTACAGTATCTTTACCAAGCTTCCTAAACAAGTAAGGTTTCCAGGAAACCTCGTTTAGGGTCTCTCTCAGTAACCCTAAGTCAGCAAATATCTTCATACAGTGCCACTGAAAACCCATGATGATGCTTGCCTAGTTTAGGTTCACAACATAACTTGCTAACATACTGATGACAAGTACAGGTTGAGGGCCTGTGAACTCAAGCTGATAATTTAACTACTAAAACTAAAACAAGTTCAGTTACAGTTTTCTGCTAGTTTCCACTTTTTGTGTAGCCAACACATTGAACTTTTCAGCTGGATATCCAGTTCCAGCACAACTGTGTACAGCGATTTAAATATGAAACTGTACAGCACAAACACACATCACTGCATTTCCCCTTTCAATGGCCATTTTGTGCAAGGCATCACTAGAACCTTTTGTGCAACTCAGCAGAATAAAAACATTTTTTGTCCTCGGGCTGGCGAGCAGCAGTTGCCATGGAGGCAGGTTAATAACAGCCCAATGATTTGCCCAGAGCTGCCTGTGATCTTGGCTACAGATTTAACACACTCTCAGAAGGAGGCCAGCTAAAACAAGGACTGAGATTATTCTCTAGGGAATGAATGCTATTAAACACACACACACACACAAATATTCTTGCTAAAGGACAAAAATAAAGAGAAAAGAAAAACCAGGAACCGGCTATTATTTTAATCTCCTGGAAACTATCAGTCACAGGAAATTGGTAAAAGATGAACCTACATATGCACACAAATCAGCAATTGGTTGCTTAATGCATGAAAAACAATTATACAATCTACCCAGCAGCAAATAGGCTATCACATACGTGCAGGAGCTCAGCCATTCAACTTAACCATGTCAAACAGCAATTGTGTGGCTAAACCTTCTTCAGTACTTTAAGTACAGCTTCAAGATTCAAACTCAGAAAAGCAAGGCAAAGCAGAACTAATGGAAGGGAGTCTTAAAAAAAAAAAAAAAAGTTCTCAGACTCTAACTCATCCTACCATGGTCAAGGTGGAGTGGAATGACAAAATCTGTGCTTCAGAAACGACAAAACACAATACAATGAGATCAGGTAGCTGTCTTGAGATGCCCAGGGTTTGTCTATGAAATTAACACATCAGCTCTTATAAAGTGCACACTTGAAAAGATATTCACAAAGTTATCTCTCAAAGCCAAGTCTGGAAAATGTGATGTAATGAAGGAGTGTTGACACCTCCTGAACAGAAAACCAGCCTGTCCTCCAATGTCCCAAACTCCTCCTAGGTTGAGCTAGTGCTTCAATGTATCTCAGGTATGAACCAGTCAAGGTCACTATGGAACAAAAAGAAAAAAAGAACAAAGGAAACCTGAAAGGAGGTTTGCAAACCTCTCTGTTTCAAGCAGTTAAACCTCCAGACTCCAGAGGCCATTTTCTGAGTTAGTTCCCACTCTATTTTCCTTAGAAGCTTCACTTCTTCCCCGCCAATAAATCTGTCTTGCTGTTCTGCAAGATGCATCGATGGGCACTGTTTTTCTCATCACTTCCTTCCTGTACCAGTAGTGCTTTTTCAGAAGTCCTGGCATGTTAAATACCTGCTCTGCAATTAATATGTAGTAGAAATTACATGGTATGCTCTACCATGTAACAATGATCGCTGTTGGTTTCAGCACCACAGCTCAGGAAGCACACGTGGAGCAATTATTTTAACAAAAAGAAGGTTGCAAAACACCCAAGGAAAGAAAAAGCACCATGTAAGATCTTAAATGCAAGCACCATGGAACATCTTAAATGCAGCTACTGCATGTAAGTCAGGGTGATACCAGACACACAGAGGAGCTTGGTGCTGGGAGCACTACTCCCAATTCACAAATGAATATAAGAACTCAATCCTTTAGGTTCACATCGTTTACCCAGTGCTGAAAATTACCCAATACCAAGCATGCATAATACCACTGGAATCCTAAACGACCATGGATCTGTGTCAGAAAATTATCTTTATGCCAATGAAAGCAAATGACCATTTAACTTTCTGTCACCTACTGTATTTTTTAAAATCTCAATTCTGAATGGCTTATTCATGCTACCTTTTCACACCTTGCAGCATGACTGACAGGTCCAAGTTAAGCAGTGAGGGATGTGGGAATACACTAATACTTCAGAAGCAGAAATGGCATTTACCTCCTTCTCTGCCTGAGAATAGGCCAGTAACTGGTGGTGAGAAACTTCTCACATTTATCACCTACATCAGCATCCAAGGGTCACTGGCAGCAGCATAATAAAGATAAAAATTTAATCTTACAAAGGTAAGTTTAAAGCATGTGACAAATTTCTCTCCATGCTTCAATAGGGGCACTAAAATAAAAAGGCTGTGTGTTAAATCATTTGGAATTCTTTGTTGAAGCTCCATTCTTACCTGTTCTTTTTCACCTTAAATTCTGCTGATTTACAAAACGTGACACAGAACACAAAACCTGTTATTAACCACAACAAATTCTCACTCACCACAATCTTGGAGTAAGTACATTGAATAGACTAAATAAATCATGAAGATAAAATCCTTTACTTTTCTCTAACAAACCTCTTAAAGATGTTCCACAGAAACCTTCCTGTCAAGTTCAACCTTCCTAGTTTTGTCTTTTTGCCCTGCCTAAAGCAAGAGTTCTGAAATAAGTTTACACTGAAAATGAACTCTTCATGAGAGACAACAAGCTTAATACAAGGGTAAAAGTCTAGCCAGATCAATAATCTTCCCCTGTATTCACACCCACCCCTCTCTTCCAGAGTTGTTAATCGATAAATATTCCTTCCCAGCCAACACAGAATCTCCAATGGAGATGACATGACCTTTGGAGACCACAGCCATCGGTGCAGCTGCCATAAGGGATCAGCCCTGAAATCCAGCAAGATCACCACTCTCTTTTTTTACAGTAGCTAGCTCAAGATGCTTCATTCAAGTGAATCACAGTGAGATCTGGGATAGCCCGATCCACCCTGCAAGTCTGATCCAAATCTCTACTATTCAAAAGATATTTGAACAACACGCAGGTCCTTTTTGAAGGTTAGCAGCATTAAATGCAACTTCTCCAGATATTTTGAATACAAACATGAGATACTTCATTTCAGCACTCTCATGCAATTAGTGCCCCACTTCTGAGAAGATATTTACTTACTGTTGCCAGTTTCAAGCCTGTCACCTCTAAACTACATTAGATGCTTCCATATTCTTGCGCATCAGAGAACTAAAAATCCTTGCTCGTGTCTCCTGTGCTGGAACTAACAAAAGAACTGGTGCACATTATGAGCCAGCACCTCACTGCCTAGAAACACCATTAGCAGACCCCTTCTGAAATCTACAAACTACCAAGTACCTCTGGCTCTTTGTATGAATAACAATAATAAGCTGCTTCTAATACTCCAGCAAAAATACAGGAAGCATAGGTATAAAATCAAATGTGTATTTTTTTTCTGACATAATTAACAAAAAAAGAACCCCTTGCAGGTATTATGAATATCCACCCACAGCAAAAAGCAGTGCCTTTCGCTAAAGAAATTACGATGTTCCAACTGGAGAAAAGGCTGTTCCATCATGGCAAGATTTGTCTCTTCTGGATGCTGTTAAATGACATAGAGAAAGGCTCTAAGAACAGATGGCAGCAAACATAATCTCCTTTTTTTCTTCAAATCTCAGGCCCAAAACAGCACTTCTTCAAAAAAGATTTTGCACTCCCACTGCAGGAATCAAACTTGTTTAATGTGAGGACAGATGATCTAAATGGTCTTTTCCAGGCCTTATTTAATTTATCTTCTTAAAATTTATTGAAATATACCCACACTCCATCTCTATCTATCTCAGCCTTTTCAGAGCTCATTAAGCGCACAGGTGTTCTGAAGGCGTCCTTTTCAGACAGTGCAATCTATGAAATATCAGTCACCACATCCATGCTTACTGCAGTCGCCCATCCCAGGCATTTGCTTTGCGAGAGCAAGGAGTCAGACCTGCATGGGAAGAATGCTGCTGCCCCATGAGACAGCAGGACAAAAGACTTGCTCTTCTCCAGCTTTAGAATCATAGAATGGTAAGGTTGGAAAGGACCTCAAGGATCATCTAGTTCCAACCCCCTGCCATAGGCAGGGACACCTCCCACTAGTACAGCTCACTCAAGGCCTCATCCAAATTGGCCTTGAACACCTCCAGGGAGGGAGCAGCCACAACCTCCCTGGGCAACCTGTGCCAGTGTCTTACCACCCTCACTGCAAAGAGCTTCCTCCTAACATTCAGTCTAAATCTCCCCTCTGCCAGTTTAAACCCATTGCCCCTTGTCCTGTCATTGCAAGACCTTGTCAATGGTCCCTCCCCAGCCTTCCTGTAGGCCCCCTTCAGATACTGGAAGGCTACTCTAAGGTCTCCTGGAAGCCTTCTCTTCTCCAGGCTGCAGAGCCCAAACTGTCTCAGTCTGTCCTCACAGGAGAGCTGCTCCAGCCCTCTGATCATCTTCGTGATCATCTTTACTGCTCTTGAACAAATGTCAGAACTTTATTAATTTTAATTCACGTCTGTGCCATTTTACTTTTGGCCTATGAAACAGTGGCAACCACAACAGAAGAAAAATACCTAATTTATACTTTGGAAAAATGCCTTACTTCAAACAGGTTTATGTGTGAATCCTTCAGAATAGATATTGTTTAGCTGCAAGCTACTTCTGCAGAAAAAGGAGACTTCTCACAGAAGAGATAGCTGAAGCAGTACTGATACAAGCTTTGGCACTGATCCTTCTGGAGACTCATTCTAGTGTTTTATTATCCAGAACAACCCTTAGGACTGTTGCACAGCCTGAGCATGTGGAAGGGCTCACTGACACACAGAGCTCAAAGTTCAAACACATTGCACCAGCAAGGGCAGCTGCTGATCCAAACTGTGGCTGCAACTCTCAGGTGATATATGCACTGAGCAGTGGTTCAGTATGCCTGAAAACATTCCTCTTTTCTGCCCTTATCTTGACCTCCCTCCTCTTGCATCACCTATTTTTACCTTCTTGGAGAAAAACCTCAGTAGGTCAACATGCTTCAGCATGTGCCAGTACAGGTGACCATATATTGGACAAACTCAAGCCAAAGAGGTAGAACAGAGGAAGCAACAGGCAGACTGCCAAAGATATTTAAATACTTGAAGGTCCAGACAACCTCACTGAGGGAATTATGAAAACACCTAAGCACTTCATAGGCATCCAGGTCTGTTCCAATAAGCTACTTCAGTAGTTCTGTGAAACCTACTGTAAAGACATTTGGGTTTCTTTGATTCAGCCAGACTCGCCTGTTCTTGGCTGACACAACTTTTAAAGTTGACTTGATTCAAAGGCCAGTATCTTACCTCAAAGACTGGAGCTGAGACTCTTAGTTCCACCTTTCTGGCAGCTCTAATTCACCTTACTCTCCATCAGCCTTCAGTATTCAGGAGAGCAAAGCTTTTGCCACACTGGATTTCAGCCACAGCTACCAATCACTTCCCCAGTTGATTCCTCCCTAGCTACAGAGGCAAAGAGAAACACAACCTCTCTCTCCCTAAAACTGAGGGCCAAAACCAGTGCATGCAGATTTCAGCCTGGTAGATCTAAGATTCAGAAGGTAAATTCTCCATTTCAGATACAACTGAAGATGCCAGTATCTTCCCAGACATGTATCCAACTATGAACTTACTCAACAGTGGGACAAGAGGAGCAGTGTGAAACCTGATGCACAGCTACTGAAATCCTTTGCTTCACAACAGCTTTCCTGCAGTTATTTCCCCAGCTGAGTCTCCTGACATCATTTTCAAAATGTAAGTTTGCTTCAGGAAGAGAACAGTCTGTTTCAGTGCCATGCTCCATATTCTCATGCACTTCTGTGCTCACAGAGCATCTGAGGAAGCAAGTTAAGAACACACACACACACACACAACCCCACCCCCCCACCCCAAAAAAACAACAAAAAACCCTCCCCAACCCCAACAAACCACCACCACCAAAACAAAAAAAAACCCCAAATCTCAACAACATTCCATAGAGCAAACAATATCCGCCTAGTCTGGAAGAGTGCCTACAGTTAAGCTTATGTTAACCATCATTGCTAAGTTCCTCTTACTAAAGAAAAAGATGGTGCTTTACTTCCTGGGGAAAAAATGATTTAGACATTATGAAAGGCTCATTAAGCTTGCAGGTGTTTTGGGGATGCCTTGGCTACAGCACTGCAGTGAACATCCCACACTGACTTTCCCCTTGCTCTTTAAGTGTTAGATTAAAGCTTAAAACAGAGAGATCATGTCATACATGGATACCCTGGAAGAAGTGGATGCCATGATGACTGCCACAAAGGTGGTCTCCTAGTGATGTCCATTCACATACTGACAAAGGAGGCAAAGCAGAAAGACCTGGGCCACAAAGGCACCCAAGTATTAGGTGGTTTGTCAAAGAAACAGAGGTTATCTCCCCATGGTAGCCATTGACACCCAACTGCAGAGAGTTGTGTGCCAGTACTGAAGGGAGGCATGTTACAGCTGGGATTTGTTGTGACTGAAGTCACATTTCCCTCCAATCTAAGGGAAAGGAGCAAAAACCCCAGAATTTCCACTGTGGCTAATCCATCACAGGAGGCAGGTTTCACTCAAGACCAGCTCAGAGAAGCATCACTGCTGCCCGTAAAGCTTTTAACTTCTTTAAGTGCAGCCATTTAAAATGCCTCTCTTGAACTGGCATTTCTGGGCTTTGTTGGTGGGTTGTTTTTTTTTACCCCCATCACCAAGAGCATTTTCATCTTCAAGTCCTTGTGGTCCCTTCCAACCCTGACTGATTCTATGATTCTACGACAGGCATCACATTTACCTGCCTGTTATTTCAGAATGATTCCCAAGACAGGCTGAATAGGGTTCAGTTGTTTAAACAAGGGTTTCTACCACCATTTCAGGTGCCAGACTCCCAGCTGCTGCAACAGAAGGCTGTGCATTTCCTTTGCATCCTGGCTCATCTGTGCCAGCACATACAGACATGACTCATCACCAGGGACAGCTGAAGGGGCACAGAACTGATAACCAGGCACCTGGCCTCACAGGTTATAAGGCAGTGTTCATAATCTATCGCTCCTTCTTAAAGCCTTTCTTCCATGTATAAAATATCCCCCCCCCCC
>VWZE01002985.1:112745-140880 GCA_013396675.1 Eubucco bourcierii
CCCCCCCCTCAACTGATTAGAAGTTTAGGAATGTCTTCTGGCAGCCCCAAGTCTATCACCTAGGTAATTTGCCATAAAATGTGGCCAAAATTAAGATTGACATTGAAGACAAAGATCATGATTTGCAACCTAAGTATTTGCGGAACAAAACAAAACCAAACAAATAAAAACCCCAAACAAGCAAAAAATGCCCAATATTCTGAAACAAGTAAACATTTGAATCCTAAAGAATAAGTGTGTGTGAAAATACATTGGGAAAAGGAAGAACTAGGCAGCAAGCTTTGGTGACTATTTCCCAGCAGTTGCTGTTGAAGTCTGATGCGGAGGCAGGCATCTCCAGCAAACAAGCTGTCAAGTAGGCTTCAGTCAATCAGTGTCATAAAGAGAAAAGGATTGCAGGATAGAGCTAGCTGCAAATGTTAACTCTGAGCATTTATATCCTTCACTGTGTTAACCTTCAGTCAGAATCGAATTTTCCAACGCAATCAATCGTGTGCTTCATTTCAGGTATCTCTCTGAGATGCTTCAAAACTAAATTCCCCACAAACTCTTAAAAGCTTCAGGAAAACAAATTAGGATGCTTTGGAAGTCTCAAGTCAGATATCAAAAGGACAGGTATATATGGAATCACCAAACACTTTCTAAAGGCTCATCTGAAATTCTCTTTCGGCTCCGACATATGCACTTACTACTTCTAGCAAGAGAAAAATGCAAACAAAACCACAGAATATTGTCTAGGAACCATCTTGTAGGGGACCAGTAAGTCAGATGTGCTGTCATTGCTTTAGTGTCAATTACTGCATTTGAGGCTGACCAGTTTGATAGATTCATCTGCATACAAAACTCAAACCACACAATCTCACCTGCAAACAGTTTTGAAGCAACTGGGCAGCACAGTTTAAAGGGAAGCATCCCTCATCACACAATATTGTCTTTCAAGCATTAAAAACAAAATTTAAATTTATCTCAACTATTCATACAAAAGGACTGGACTCCTTATGACCTTAACAAACAAAGCATGAAAAACAGAGGAACATTTATCTTAAATAGTTAGAACTAGTGCAAAGCATTAGATTTATGCTACTACCGTTTCTGAACTCTCCATTTCCCAGCCCTTTATTTACCTTGAATCCCCAAAGGACTAACATTGCCTCCCACTGCTGGCACATGATGGTACCGGTGTGGCCTTGAACTCCTGTACATCCAGTGGTACCTGCCAATTTCCATTTCTGGTCTGGTGATCACTGCCAATTTTAGGTGGTAAAAAGTCAGTGTCACCAGCAAGTTTTAGTTCAGTACTTTTAGTCATTTAACTTTAAAAACAAGAGCCCAGAAAAACAGCTGTAGTTTCAGAACTGAAACAACCAAGAGAAGGGGTGAGAGGCACAATTGACAGGAAAATGCTCACACAAGGGTTAAGAAAGTTTGAATATGTGAAGCTCTACCTAGGATTTTAATTAAACACATAAAGAAGGACTCCCTATTTCTTCCCCCCCCACCCACTCTCACATTTCTTTCTCTTTGTCCTTGGAAAAGAGCTCTACTCCAGAAGCGAAGGAAGACAAAGTAACAGAAAACCACATTACCTTTTATTTTTTTTTAAAAGATCCTAAATCTATCAAAGAAAACTGTTATTATCATTCATGTGTAGAGGCAGGGCAAATACACGAGTTTGGTCCATTACTTTCTCCGTATGTTAACATATGTTAAAATAGACATCTTTCAGGTTTACACTGAAGGACAGCCATTATCTTTCTCATGTTTTCAGAGGACAGATGAAGCTCAGAGCAAGGAGACCCCACACACATGACTGCTCACACACTCATCAAACACTCACGGTTACAGGCCTTAAAAGCCTCCCACAAGAGGCCACTGGCAAAAAAAAATTGGTTCTGAACTGACATGCTCCTTTCAGCATCACTACAACTTTGTCAAGGCTGTCAGGGGGAGATAGATCTTTATTTAAAATGCACTGGAGCCTCGCTCTGTAGTGGTTAAATAACAAAATAATTGTCATCTCTGGCCAAAATAAATTCTATTCAACATCAGTTTGGCTTATAGAAGCAGCGAAGGCTACAACACTGAAAGCTCATCTACTGCAGACTAGATTGGAGGTAAATATTGAGGGGCAGGGGGAGTATGAATGTCAAACATTTCTGGCATGTGAGTAGCTAGGAAGGTCCTGGACTTGGTCCCTCTCTCATGTGACTCTACTGCTGCTACAGTGAGGAGTTTGGCACAGCTATATCTGCATATGTCAAGATGAGAAAAAAATTTGATTTGAATCCAAATGTTGGATCTAGAAATTTGAAACAAGAATTTGTTCATCTCCTACGTCAGCAAATGAACTCCAATATTAAACCAGTCTTTTGGGTTTTGAATGCAAAATGGCATCAATGGTTCTCTTAAAAGGTACTTTGTGGCTTGTTGTCTCTCCTCCCTCTGTGACACACACAGATCAGAAGGCAGGTATGAGGTAGCATATTTTTCCTAGAAGACATTATTGTGTTTTTTGTACAGCTTACCCTTCCTTTTAAGGAAAGGCGAATTCCACATCTTAGAAGCATAACTGACTTGAAAACGTGTTGAAAACATTGTTCCAAAATGACTGTGCACGCTCAGGATGATATAATCTCCTTCTGCTTATACAGGAACACTCTCGTTTATGAGATCAAAAAGAATGCCATAATAATTGACTTGGACACAAAATGGAAAATAACAGAATTCTTTGCCAGCCCAGTGTCTCCCCATTCCCTCCCACCTGTCTACTCTCTGTTTTTCTGAAGCTACTCACTGGGCATTGATAACAGATTCTGATTTTTATATAAATAAGTTAGAAGCAATCAGCTGCAACGACCTCTGGGGAAAATAAGCAAACAAGGAAATAAATAGATTAATAAGTAAATAAATAATACTCTTTTGCATTGCGTCAGCATCTAGACCAAAACTCTGGCACCAAAATGATTTTACCCTACCAGTCCTGAACCCACAATTCAAGATTTCTCCTGCAGTAGTTACAAATCCTAGTTGCTCAGAGAAGAGGAGGAAGCTGGCTTTATCGCTTAGCCTGGAGGGACACTGGTGAAACCACCGCTGTCTGTCAGAGAACAAACATCAAACCCTGAAATGTAGAATTAGCATGTAAACTTTGTAACATCATTTCTGTAACTGAAAATATTCTGTGAAGTTGGGGCGGGAGGGGTTAATTAGCTACTTCTGGTTTTTCAATAACAGGGCTCCTTTCATTAGGAGCTGGTTCAAACTCCAAAAATGAATCTGTTTTTCCATTGCTCTGCAAAGAGCCACTTAGCAATGGCTGCTTGGTAGCCCTTAATGCTTGCTGGCATGACTGCTGAAGTATCTTTTGGTGATGTCACAGGGACCCACCCAAGCTCACTCACGCAAAATCACCACGAGGTGAAAAGCCCCACCAAGCTTCAATTGTGTAACTATTGCACACAGTACACATCAGCAACCTGCAGTCAGGAAGGAATAAATGCCTTATCCTCTGCTTTTTGAGGAAAAGCATCGGTTGTATTCCCAAGTCTAGGTTACAATACTCTCAGTGCACAGCCAAGCTCATGAAGCTTCAGGCCTCCTGTCAGGAGCAGGTTTTCCTCAATCCCACGCTGAGGCAGCAGCTATAGAACTGACAATGCTTCATGTCACACCACATAGGCATACTGATGGCGACTGTGGTGTTCAATATTCATTGGGATGAATCATCTTGTATGTCAGTAATAAAATTCCCAGTGTCCAGCATCCTCACAGTTGCTGACCTTAACATATGGGTTTAGAGGAAGCAAACAGTTATGACATTCATCTGTTGCAGCTGACAAAGTGGTCCACAGGAGCAAATAGAGGATTGTTGTTTGGTTGTTTATGATCTGGCTAGCTGGTGACAAATAATGCATGAGGAGCAAGGCTGGCAAGAAAATGGACAAGGATCAGAACAACCAAATGGGTTCCTTCCACCTCTCTTTGCTCCTCTCTTTAGTCCCTTTACGCCCACTGCAGAATCCATTGTGCATGCAAAGTGCCATCTGGGTTTCCCCCCTCCCCCTTGTTACCATATCGTGTGGCACATATGTCTAGGTTTTGTGTTTTCATGAGGTCACTCAGATCAGCATGAGTACGTTCTTCAACTGTTTTTCAAAGGCCCCTCTATTTAGAAACCAAATCCTATTCATTAAAACCTAAATCACTAAGCCTGACAAATTATTATCCCTGGAATATCGCATGTCCCAGATTCTCCCTGGGCTGGACCTCTCTTCCTACAGTCATATTCTTCAGAGACTTAACAAGTTATTGTTTTCAAAAGACCCGAAACCCAATAAACTGCTTGAAATGGGGAAAAAAAAAAAAAAAGCCCACTAAAAATCTTTAAATGGTTTGATAGCCCTGATATGACTCTGTGAATGTTTGAAAAAGCTGGTTATATAGAAGACTTTCCAACTCACTGAAATGAAAAACACATTTATCTGTGATGCATCCAAATGTTTTAAAGCTCGCTGTGTAAAATGAATGTTGCTAAAAGTTAAATCAACCACACAATAATTCTCTCCTCATATCACAGTTTAGCAGCTTCATTTACACTATCATGGCACATGGTTGTACAGTTGTGTTCTAAGAGAAGTATTTCTTTTTCTGTTTTGGATTATCATACTCTCGTCTGTTTAGCTTAAAAGAAACCACTTTTAATTGCTACACATGTGATGAAAATAACAAAGCCGACAGCCTTTTCCTGAGCATGAGGTCTTCTTTCATTGAGAGTACATTAGTAGAGAAGAGCCAATTAAAAGGAACCTTTAGTGCAGTTGCTCAGGCTGGTTTTCATTATTCCTTGGTTCAGCACATCCAATCTGAACATCATATGTATTCATATAAGGAAACTATATCCTACTGTAAAGGTTTTCTTCTGTTCTCCCATGTGTGACTGGTGAATTCACCATGGTCACCAGCAGTTGGGGTTTTGGGTTGGTTTTTTTTTGTTTGTTTGTTTGTTTGAGGGTTTTTTAGGGGGGGGTGGTTGTTGGGTTTGGGTTGTTTGGTTTTGGTGAGGTTTTGTTGTTTGTTTGTTTGTTTAATTTACTCTGCAACTTGGCAATATTTCTCATAGTCAAATAAAAAGAGAAACTTCTTGTCTCTGTTAATATGTATCAGGATCTAGATCCTTCACTACTGATGGAAAACGGCATTTCGTTTTTCTTATTTATTCCACCTCAGTAAATCTGCCTGCCCAGTCCTCACGTTTTGATTTAATTTAATGCCTGCAAGATAAACCCTGTCATTTGCAATAATTTGTAAACCTTCTTCTTTAAAATGCATCCAATCTGTCCTGCAGCCCTGTAAAGTAGCTGTTAAACATTTTCCTTGAGCTTGCTCATGGTGTTCTCCTCTGATAAGGCTTGCTGATAAACAGCATAAAGCTGACTTATTTCTTATCTCCATCAACATGGATGTTGTTCCATTTCCAATTAAAAAAACTGGGGCAGCAGCCACTCATCTGGGTGCAGAGAAACAAATGTCTGATAAACACTGAATCCATCAGATGGGCAGCATCACTGCCTGAATCAGGCAGGGGATTCACAAAAGTAGTTATTAAAATATAAAACTTGAATTCATACACAATTTAGTGAATTTTATATAATTTTTATTTATCCATCAGTGATTACTCACAAAACACATCAGCTCATGTCAATTGTCTCAGCTTACACTGCAATCCAAAACAGCTGGCCATCCACATTTGCCACTGTGATGGGAAGCACAAACCAGTACCTATGTGACACCACTGTTCAGGTATGACCACCTTAGGAGCTTGAACTGAAAACAGATCTCACTGCTCATCCCAAGTGCTCACATAGTATCGCCAGCATTCTCCCAAGTAGAAGGAGCCCTGTACACAGATAGCAAACAACCCTAGCCCAACTTCCTCCCATTCCCTACATTTTACACTACATCACTGAGGAGGTCCTTGCAATAAAAAACACAACTCAGAAACATGTAGCTTAAAATTGTCATAAAGGAAAAAAACCCTGTTGGCTTAAAAGCACAATTTGCAATTAGTTAAATGCTTCCATTTTCCCCATAATTCAGCAGGTAAAGCATGCTGTGTGTGAACCTGAACACCCAAAGTGATACCCTCAGGGTTTTCTCTTGCTCAGTCTTAGCAACAGCAACATCCCCAAGACTCTTCACATATTGGTTTATCTCCTTGGATTCTGCAATTAATTTCTGGAATGATGAGTTAAAAGACTTTGTGGTAGTATTTCAATTACTTCGACCCGTGGCAGCTGCCTTGCTATCTCTGGATCTAGGGCACCTCATAGAGGACAGCCATTACACCAAGACCAGGTGGGATCTCAGGGGAAGAAGCAAATGTCGCAAGCCTGGCAAACATGTAAGGTATTGCAAACAGAAGGGCCAGTTCAGACAGTAAATGGATGCATTTTTTAAGAGCTCAGCTTCTGGTTTATACCCCAAAATGAAATCAACAGTATTCTCATAGAGGTTTATTCCACAAAAAAAGGAAAGCTCATTTTTCTCCATCACAGTTGCTGGTGAAAATCCTTTTGAAAAAAAAACCCTGCCATTTCAGAGGTACCTGATGCTGCCCACTGACCCCATTGAAAAACCCAACTGCGCTCAACAGTCTCAGCACTTTGGAGAATCTGTCCCCCAGAACTGAATGTGCTTCCTGCATCCCCACTTCACAGCAGTAACTTTGCAGGAGCATCTGAACTATTTATTTTGCTGTTGAAGTTAGGAGTGAGATTGCTTCATCCTTCTGCATTTTAATCCACTGTGAAACATATTGGGAATTGAAGTAAATAGAAATAAAGAGTATAATGTGAGATACCATGTGTTACTTTCAGAAACGAGAGAACTGGCAAGAACAAAGCCTTGGAGTGTTACATACACATACCTATGAAACAGATCCTAAGTATCAAATTACCACAGAAAAACAGGAAATGATGGTAAAATTAGGATAGGCAGGTCCACTGTTTGCATCCTATGAAAGCAACAGATCAACCACCTTGACTTGTTAACAGATTTACTGTTCTACACATTGTGCTTTCATCCTTGCCAAAATAAAAAGGAAGCCATAAACTCATCATGAACACACTCAGCAACACATTTAATACTGCACAGCTGCTAATGCATACATATAACTTATTTTGGTGTTTATGGCATATCGATTCTATCAGTTTAAAAGAAACTCATAAATCAGAGGAACAGATTCCTGTAATTTTGAAAGAATGATCTATGAGTTCAAGGTGGGTTTATAGCCAAGGTATTTAGGACATTTTGTACATTAAATACTCAAAATCTGCAGTGAGGTGGGTTGTTGTCCACATATACTAATGGCTTTCAGAGTTTAATCTCTCATCAGTGGACCTCCTTTTGTGAAATCCCTAAGGGATTATGTAGTACTATGTCTAATCACTTGACAGATTTCATTTACTTGAAACTGAAGCCAGGGTTGCATCATACAAAGTGTGTAGGAAGAATCAGATTCAAAGCAGGAAAACAAAATCTGGTACTGGACAGTACCAGGGATTTATCATTACGTTCACATCTAAACTATTTAACAGTAAATGAAACAGTTCTACTTGGGAATACATGCTAGTTGTGTGTATCAGCTGTATATGCCTATCAGATAGATTGTCTATAAATGACACACAACTGATTCAATAGTATACTATGACTCATGTAAAAAGACAGTAGACATTTAAATAATTTTGTTACTGCTGTAGTAAGAAAATATTGCTATGATTTGTACAGGAGTCTGCTACACTCAGGAAGGACATTTGGTTGACATAAATAAACCTGGTGCAGAAACAAAACAGTCCTTTGCTAGTTGAATTTGCCCTCTGAAGTTTAGCACTCCAGCCCAAACAAATCACCTGTGAGGCTGTGATGGGTGAAGCACCTCTCCTCTTGTGCTGCTACCTCCCTACTGCAGATGCCCTACCCCGGAATCATTCTCTCTATTAAGCAGCAATTCTCAGTGATTAACACATCCTGAAAGCTAATGTTGTGAAACTCATTGCATTATTCCCTGTTATCATAGCACAAATGGGTATCTACATAAACAATTTTGCCAGAAGACACCACAGAAAAGGAATTCAAAATCAAGAGTAGCAATTGGTACCAATCTAACTACACAAAGACTGTGCGATACTCTAATTTATTAGATGTTATTATAACCTATGTCTTCCACACTGCACTGCAAAGCCTTGCTACATGCCCTGTCTTGATGAAAATAGCAGATTACAGCTCTGAAAACAACATGCAAACACATGGGCACAGGCTACCTCTGTAAACCAAATTTACCAAAATCAGCCAAAGACACAGCACTAACGAGACTTGATTCTCAGACACCATTTTAGGCAGGGTTAGGACAGATTCTGAGCAAATTCAGACACAGACAGAAAGATTGCTGCTTTATTAATTTGTTGTCAAGCCATGCAGGAAAAGACGCCTAAAAGCTCGAAGATGCAGTAAAGATTGTTTAAGAGCTATTCGGAAAAGTGACAAAACTAGCCTAAACCTCTTTAAACCCCCTGAATGAAAAGATTTAAACAAGCTATTGTTAGACCCCTGGGTACCTTTTTTCTCTTGGCTTTGTTCTGCGTTTTCCTCCGCTGCAGTTTCCATGGCTGGCTTCATACCATCCACCAAAAATGCCGCCCCCCCTCCCCCCCCAGCAAGCACTTTTTCTCTTCGCCTCCTTTCTTACTCCCTTCCGTCTCCTATTTACGGCGGCAGTGATTGAGCGGCTCTGTTCTCCCCTACAGTAGATTACAGTCCTTTCCAAAACGCCAGAAAAGTCTTGTCAGCTTCAATTTCGCTCCGCTGACTGGTCCACGAGAAGCCGTGCCAGCGAGCGCTCAGCCATACGTCACCGCAGTCCCCAGCTATAAAATAGCCATCCTGCGCCTGACCGTGCCCCAGCTCGCCGCGTCGTGGGGACCAGCATCACCAGTTCGTCTCTCCTTCCCCTCAACCTCCATTCCCCCCCTCTTTTCCCACCTTCCGAGGCTCCCGACGAATGTTAATCAATTCTCCGGGTGGTGAATGGATTGGTGACATCGGGAGGGGAGATGCAGGCAAGAAAGAAAGGAGTCCCCAGACCACCGTGGGGTGAGCCCCCCAGCCACCGTCTCCAAGGGGAGCGCACGCCAGCACACAATTGCAAGGCTCCCTTTCCCATGGGACCTCGGTATTATGCTTCGCATTTTGATTTATTCCACATGCCCTCTGCTCTTTCAAAGGGCGGGGGGCGATGGATCTGTTCTCTCTGTTTGCTTTCTTTGCTGACTAAAAGTTCTGCTCACCCACAGCAAAAGACTGTGTGTGAAGGAAGTATAAAAGCAAAAGTGGGCATATAGAGTACATTTTTTTAAAAAATTATTATTTCTCTGACTAGCAAGCATGATGGAAAAAAAAAAAAAGCACAAAGAAATCCAAGCAAGCAGGAAACGAACAAGCTCAAGTGACCCAAAACACACATGCAGTACTTTGAAGGATAATTTTTTTAAGAAAACACAGCTTAGATTTTTAAAATATGTCTGCTATTACAAATCTAAAGCCATGCTTAGAACTGAATGCAGAGTTGCTGGTAACCACACGTTTGATTGCTCCCCTAAATCCAGACAGACTGCAGTACACTCTAACGAGCTGTAACCTGGCTCTGGCAGCAAGGAAACGAGGACATGTCTACATTGCACCACATGAGGTGACTTTAGGTTTCCCCAGCTTGTTCTGAGCAGCCCCATGTTGCGAAGCCACAGAGCCCATGTAGGGATATTATTCAACTTCTAAACCCCAAGGTAACACTTGCATGTAAGACTGTATCACACTGAGGCTAATTAACCTTGCTTATCAACTTGCTTGTCTCAATGGCCTCGCAGAGCACTACACTGTACAGAGCAGACATGCCCAAAGATGCCCTTTTTTTGTGTGTAGGATGATGGAGCAACCATGGAGCAATGGCCTTTGTGGTCTGGCAGGCCTCGCTAGTCCAGCCAGCGCAGCCAATTCTGCAGGCTGCAAAGACGCCTCACAGATTCAGCAAATGCTGGAGATGTTAAAACCTACACACACCATGTTCTGTATAACAGCTTCAACCAGGAGAGTGGGAAGAGGGAAGCAGTCCAAAGACTTGTAACTGCAATTCAGCCTCTTCTGGTTTAAGTTATTACACCCACAATTTTGCTGTGCATTTTTTATTTCTATAGATGCCTATTGAAAACCACACACACAAAAAAACCTCAGACCCAATCTTTAGAGAAAGTTTCCTTCTCTTGCAAGAAATCAGTGTATAAATCCTCCACTCTCACCATGCTCACCATAGTTATTTTGTTTTGGGCATTACTGCTTAGATGTATGCGTCAGCCCAGCTGCTAAGAGGTCTTGGACTTATTCTAAGATTTCATATCACGGCATCAAAACTTGAGGTCTTGGAGTCCAGGAAAAGTCTGCAGTTCAAGTTCCCACTTTAGCAGACCTGGTAGGATGAAGTTATTTTGTACAGGAGATGGAAGTACCCTCAGGAACCCATGCGTGGTTGGTTGGGTTCCTGAAGGTAATCAAATCAGCATCCCCAGTAGAGACCTCAAATCCAGGTGCAAGATGTATGTTTCCAATCTCTTTCTCCAATGCCCACACAGCAGTCCATACATGTATTGAAACCCCTGCCTGGCAAGACCATGTACTGTAAACACACTCCCTCAGGGAAGCAGCTGAAAAGTGAAACTGTAGGTGATGTGTTTGCCACATTCTTTTAATCATGACTAAAAGCTGTTCGAATCTCACATTTGAAAAATAAAAGATAATTTCCTTACATTTGGACTAATGATTATACAAGGAAAACATTTTACAAATAATGTTCTTTTCCCCATTTAACATCAATGAAATTGAAAATCCATAGCATAAACATCCTACTTGCTGAAAAGCACACATTTAAGTCATTGGTCAAAACAACTGATTGCCTCTGATGTTAAAATTCCCTTCAAACTTCTGTTTTTTCAGCCAGTTACTTCTGCTCCCTGCTGTCATATTCTAGATTTCCATTTAATAATCATCATTGTTTAAAAAGCTTTAAAAGGCTGAAACTTCTCTTCCAACTAGCCAAAGGCCTGTTCAAAAATCTAATTCAAGAGGTATAATATTAATGCACTTATAAGTAAACAGATACACAAAAATATCATATGGAATTTCCTTTCTTTAAACACAAAGCACATTAGACAGAACCTCTGGTTATGGACTGCTCTTAGAGGAAACCAACTAACAAAATCCTCCACTCTTTAAGACCTACTGCTTCAAACAGCTGTGTGCTTTCTTGCTGGCAAGAACTTTGTATTAGGTAGGCTCATGACTTCAGAGCAGATGTTGTACAAACACAGAACTCACAGGCTGTGAGACTATTCCTCTTCTTTCTCCCAGGATAATCCTTCCTTTGAACGAACAATGAAGAAGTCAGTGCACCATACCAGAATCAAGGTCACAAGAGTTTGGAGTCAGGAACTCAGAAGCCATTAATTCCAACTATTCAAAAGCATTCATTCTATGTACTAAATCATCCTCTAAAAAGCTTCAAGTGACATGTGAGTGTGAAGTTCTACCCTCCTCCCCTCTTACTGCTTTCCAGATTACTGTAATATATGATGGGGTTTAGGCACTTACTATTTGAAGTAATTTCTTAATCTTCAAACCTTTGTCCCATCATTGACAACCATGACAAAAAACCACCAAACTATATGTGATTTCCTCTAGTGCTAACATGGGTGTTGATCTTGTACTTTGAGGATTAATCTCAGCCAGCAAATTGTCTCATCCAACACTCCCTCCCTTAATTAGACGTATCCTTTTTTTAAATATGTGATGAGACTTGGAGGCATCAAGTCTATGATTGTACAGCAAAAGACAAAGCCACAAAACTAGAAATCACACAAAATTCTTCAGAGATTTATATACACACCTTGAGTATAGGAGGCCTTGAGTAACCTGTACTAGTAGGAGGTGTCCCTGCCTATGGCAGGGGGTTGGAACTAGGTGATCCTTGAGGTCCCATCCAACCTTAGCCTTCTATGATTCTGTGATTCGGCAAAACCCTGCTGTACAAGACCAGGCCGATAGAGATAATGACTAACCAGGGAAGGTGGCTAGTTGCCTTTCATTTGCAGACCAAAATAAAAATGAAAATCAGGAGAGAGGCTGAGTAATAAGAGTTTCCTCACTGCTAAAGCAGAGCTCTAAGTCCACAGCCAAACCTCAGGATGAATAACAGTGGAACAAAGAATGTGATGTGAAGGCACTGCAGACCAAGCCACATCCACTGCAAAATAGTTTATTAAAAAAGAAAATGAGAGAGGTGTTTTAATCTATTTTATCTAGGTTTTTTTAAAAAATTAATCATTTTGCTCAGTCAAGTAAATGATCACAATTGAACACGTTAAAAAAAAGGTATTAAAAACCCAATTCTGTTCATGTGCCAATTCCTTTTGAACATCTATCTTTAATGTCACTGAATCTAGTTTACATTCCTGAAGGCTGAGGAGCTCTATCATAAGATACAGCAAATTCTTCACAAGCTTTCAGGAGATGAATGCACACTTGCCATTTCTACAAAGGCTTCACAGAGCTGTTAAAAAAAAAAAAGAAAAAGAAAAAAAGTGTTCTCACATACTTCAAGAGCAATTTGAGATTAGCCTATGAGATCCGTGACTCAAATTAAAATACAGAGACTGTCCCTCAAACAAGACTGACATGTATTCCAAACAACTTATTTTTAAAGACAACTTGCAAAATGAGCTTTTCTTTTTTTAGGGTATATGCAAAAATATATGAAGGGAAAGAACAAATAGAAATCCATGCACTTGGTGTAGTTTTCTCAACATCATTACTGATATTCAGACCAGCTTTAGACCAGTTAACTAGGGCTTGAGTATAAAACCCAGTCCAAATGCTTATGCATTTGTCTGCAAAAGCAGACAAACATTCCATGTGGCTAAAAACAAGGCATGACAACAAGGCTTTCAGTTGTGCATCAGTCATATACCTGTCAAGTATTTAAAAAAAACCAAAACAAAACATTTTGGGGCCCGCTCTTTTAGACACTCTTTTAGTAATTTTGTACTAAATTACTACGAAAACTAAATCCAAATTAACAGGAAGGGGAAAAAAAGAAACAAAACAAAACAAAAAGGTAGAATAAACCTTGTACTTTTACTACAGTATAAAGTGTAGACTACAACTCATGAGTCTGCACTGCACTTAGGGAATCTCAATCTTGAATTTCTGTAAAAAGGGGAAAATAAAAGGTTTAAGCATGAATAGTAATTATTTTCACAACCAAAGAAAAGCATTAAGTTAACTGATACAGGTAAAGTCAATGACAGTGATTGGACCTTAACAGTGTGAAGGCACCAGTATTGTTTACATGAAGACGGCAACAACTGCTGCCAAGCTCAATGTCTGGTGGCAAGCAGGCAGGCAAAGTAGATGTTGGTCAGTTTTTAGATTTCACTCTTGCTGGCCTGCTAGCTTCACCACTGCTCTAGTGAGAATCAAAGGCAATAAATAAATCCAGAACGTATGTGGATAACCTTTATTTGAAACATAAAGGTGCTCCTGAATTCATCACTGGTGAGGCTGCAACTTGAATATGCAGCTCAGTTTTGGGCCCCTCACTACAAGACAATGATTTGCTGGAGAAGGACAGTGAAGATGAGGAAGGGTCTGGACAACACGTCTTAGGAGGAGCAGTTGAGGGAACTGGGATTGTTTAGTCTGGAGGAGACTGAGGAGACCTCATTCCTCTCTACTACTATCTGAAAGGTGGTTGTAGTGAGGTGGGGGTCAGTCTGTTCTCCCTAGTATCAAGTGACAGAATGAGAAGAAATGGCTGAAATTGCACTAAGGCAGGTTTTGATTGAATATTGGGAAAAATTGCTTTATTGAAAGGATGGTCAGGTATTGGAATAGGTTAACCAGGGAGGTAGTGGACTCATTGTCCCTGGGGGTGTTAAAAAAAACGTGCACTTTGGGATACAGTTTAATGGCCATGGTAGTGGTACACCGACAGTTGGACTAAGTGATCTTAGAGGTCTTTTCCAACCAAACCAACTCTATGAAAAAAAAAAAAATTAAAAATCCATTAAAGAGTGAATAGATGGTTCTGTACTGCTTTTCCAGTAGCTAGATCTCATTAAGTCCTAGTCTCAAAATCAATCTGAATGGTAGAAATGTGATAGCTACCACTGAAAAAAAGCCTGAGTATCTATAATCAAACTCAAAATGAAAGCAGAAGTTGATGACATTCTTAATCAGCTGGAAGGTCCATTTCTGCTTAAGAGAGGCAGTTGACAGGATGGAAAATGCTAGTTATTATTTATTTATCCTAACTAATAGTTTTAATAAGACTCTTTTGGGTGTAAAAAGCTTGTATTTAAAAAAAAACAGACCTGGGGAAAATAACTCAGAACCCTGACACAGAGGACACAGGAACTTCAACCATGCCTAAGACTTTTGAGGAAAATCAACAAAAAAATCAAACAAAAATAGGCTACATTTGAAAGAGCTGGAAGCAACATTACCTCCACTACCCTGCTCATCTGAGGCTGCCTGGAGAGTACCATGATGATCTTAGCAAGCCAGAAGAAAATACTCTGACAAATCAAAGCCCATTTATGTAATGGTTGAAGAGGACAAAAATACAGGGAAATGGAAGCAAAGACATCCCAGCATCTCCTCTAGATGCAGCTTTCACTCAGCAAGCAATGTTCATCAGCTCTGATGGTCACCCTCAGCGTCTACTTCAGCTCAACAATTTTACGGTAACATGTATCCTACAAGTGCAATGTATAGTAAGTTTCAAAAGCTTTAAATTTAAAATCAGGCAGCAAACAAGGCATTCAATTACCTAATATTATATATATGTTTCCTGTTCAGCAGTGGTAACATCCTCATATATTTGATTGATGTATGAAGCCCTTCAACAATGCTTCAAATGCTTCTCCACAATTTTAAAGGCTAGATTCTTGATTTTGGCACACAACCACATTCCTTTTGTCTCTCCATCATCCTCACCACAGAGAGATTCTCAGCTGTTGTGCTTATTTCCATTCCTCTGCTTCAAGTCACACATTCAGCATCAATGCCACAGGGCAGTAGGAAAATTGTATGCTCAGAACTTTTGTCTTTGTTCCCTTAATTCTGCACCTTGAGGACAACCCAGCCTACTGACCTGAACCCTCTTCTCCAATACTGTTGCCAAAGTCTACTGCCATCTCAGAGGACTGACAAGAACCATAAAATCATTAAGGCTGGAATTAAAATAGCATCCTAGATATTTACATTACACTTGCTAGCACTCAAGCAGAAGTGGTTCTTGTAGAAGAGCTATTTCTGCCAGTTTATAAAGGCAGGAAAGGTATTGTTATAATACACTCCTGCGAATATAGTTGCTTATTCTTAAAATTCAGGAGGCAAGTTTGAGGCAAGATTGATATTGGGAGGCTACCTGTTGACTTTTTTTCCCCCCTCAATCTATAAATAAATCCAAACTTCAGTGACTTCAGCCTTAGCACAAACTTTTTCTTCTGCTTCACAAAGTCAGACTTAATCAGACAATCCTGTGCTAACTTTATATCCAGTTCTGAATTTCAAAATTGCCCTCCCACTCTTCGCATAGACTTTAGCAACCCACCTACAATCTCTCATCTATTCAGTGCTCGTTTTGTTCTTCAGTCTTGGCCTCAGTCCAGTCTTTTCATAAAGCATAGAAAGACAGCAAGAAAATATAAAGAAACAGAAAATCCTACACCTCCCCAAAAAGAAACCCAGGGCACTCATTATTAAGAAGTATCCCAGACTGGAAGGGCATGGGGAAACAAAGGCAGGAAGACGTTTCCTGAGCTTCATGAGGAATTCTAACTATAAATCACAGATACAATTGTGCATGTACACATGCACTGAAAACATGTATGTATGCACACAAATAAAACAGGAACATGATTATACATGCTTTATTAATCATAGAATGGTAAGGTTGGAAGGGACCTCAAGGATCATCTAGTTCCAATCCCCTGACATAGGCAGGGACACCTCCCACTAGTACAGCTCACTCAAGGCCTCATCCAACCTGGCCTTGAACACCTCTAGGGAGGGAGCAGCCACAACCTCCCTGGGCAACCTGTTCCAGTGCCTCACCACCCTCACTGGAAAGAACTTCCTCCTAACATCTAGCCTAAATCTTCCCTCTGCCAGTTTAAACCCACTGGGGCTGTCATTGCAAGACCTTGTGATCAGAAAACCTTATCAGTATCATCAGAATCACAATAAGGAATGTAAACTCATCTACAGTCATACAATAGGTATGAAGTTTAACAATGAATGCACAGCTAAACATCATCCCAGTGCTACAGCCTCCTCCAGCTCCAGATTTCATGGCTGAGAACCAAGTTACCCAGTGCCTGACTGCAGTTTGTGGCAGAGATGAACCATACAATGACAGTGCTGTTTCTTAAGCTCCATTACCTGCTCACCTCAATACCGGCCTACCAATGCCAGGCTTACATGCCATGGATTACTGGGCAGTGGTATGTCAACATCTTGAAAAAACTATGTAATACTGCAGTCAAAATACTGACATCAAAGAAAGCATTAAATAATTGCTTGAAATTTCAGCGCCTTGTAAATCAACCATTTCTGTAGTTGTTTCCCTAATACTGAAAATTCCCATTCCAGTGTATTTTGGGAAAGATCCTGGACCAGTTCTGTCATGAAGCCCTGGACTGCTGCCTGGTGAACTGCAAAAAGAGTTTCTGTCCACATACAAGATGCTAGTCATGAATGAAATCCTCAGTTAAGACATTAACGAAAGGGTCCCCAATTAATCATTGTATTCTCTGCAGGAGCAGATATCCTCATTAGAAAAGCAGCAGGACATTAACAAGTTCCACTTTGAGGGTATCCAATTAACTCATCGACTACATGTGTGCCAGGCAACTTTGACCAGTCTAGCTCTTCCAATCCCCTCTTTCTAGCTCCATCAATTGGGACTTCAGTCATGTAGAAAGTAGTGGTTCTTACCGTGTTCCATGATGCCTTTGAGAACACTGGTGGCGGACAACAAACAACGGCTGCTGAAGTATTTAACAGGTCTTTCATTAGTGCTCATAAGAAGTTAGAAGCATACTCAGGGAGTTCAGCACAATTGAAAGAAACCCTACTCTCTACCTTATAAGCAAGGAATGACTTAACCTGGCAACAATGAGCATGGTTAAAGCTCTGTCTGGCTCATGTCATGCCTTGATTTTTGCTGAACCTCGGCAGTGGGTCATCCTGCACACAAAATGAGCTCCAAGACAAAAGTGCTATAGGGTGAGTTAAGGACAAAAGTAGCATCTTTCAGCATAGATTCCCAAATAGGCTGTCAAGTGTAATCCTTTGCCAGGGCAGGCTTATTCCATAGAATACATATTTCTAACACTTTGTCTCGAGTTTGTTTCACTTTGTCTTGAGTTTGGAGCCTTTCTCTTGTTTTGCAAGAGGAGTCACTCTGCAGCCTGGCAGATTTGGAGGCTCAGCACAATGGAGGGCTTGCACAAGGGCCAGGCCCCCACTGCAGCCAATGCGGAAGGAGTAGCTTTTCCCGGAGCAGTGTGCTGGCCTCTGAAATGGCCTCCAGACCAGCTCCCTGAAAACCACCCTGATTCTCTTTTGAGTAGACTCACTGCTTAGTTGCACCCCCATTTCTCTCTTTCTTTCCAAAGATGACATTCACTTGTTTTAAACAGTTGAAGGGCATCATTTCTTTATTGTCATGGGTCACAGTGAAATGCATTTAGTACCTGCTTTTCTTCACCTATTCCTTGTATCGCTCCCATCCCATTTTATTTCTTCCTGGGTTTCACAACATATGTAACCATTTCTTTTGCACTGAAGGCTTTTCAAGTGTAAACTCTAAGCACTATCATTACGGGTCTGCTCTGCAAATCCTCACATTCATTATGCAAAATGGCACCAGGCATTTTTGCTCTCAGTAGTACTACATATGCATCTTGTGTATCTATCACCACTACTGATTTCTGAAGAACCATCATGCGCTCCACCCTTCTGCACAAGTTGGAGAGGAAGAGAAAAGAACTAAAAAAAACAAACCCACAGAACGGAAGCAGGGATGGATATATTGGAAAAACAAACAAATAAACAATAGAGAAAAGTACAAGGCAGAAGCAACATTCAAGCCACTAAGTTTCCTTCTTTTGTTTGTAGAAATTGTATCTCTGTATAAAAAACAAACATACCATATCAACTGTATGGTGACCATCCTGGAAGTGACCAAAGGCATGCAGGTCAGCATGGGATACAGCTCCTCTCATTGCAGATCAGAGACTTGCTCACAGGTTGCTGAAAAGTATCACAGCTTGTCATGCCCAGACAAAATCAAATCACCTGATTTGCCTGTTCATAAGTTTATTAGTATAGAGAAGAAACTGAAGACCAACCAACAGTTTTAAAAGTACTTCCAAGCACTTAATTTCAGCTATGGTCCTCAGAAATATTTAAATTAATTCTGTGTTTGAGTGCAGCACATCCTCCTGCTGCAGACAGAATATCACCGATTGCAAATGCAATCAAAAGCCCATTTTCTTAGTTTAATTTGCCATTAGTACACAGCAGGTTTATAGAGCCAAACAACTACAACTAAATTTGCATTGCCACTCCAAACTATTTCCAAGCAAATACCATAGCAACATTAACAGAACCTTGAGTTCGTTTAGTCCCATATTCTCTATGGAAAAAAACAACAACAATAGCACCCACTGAAAAACAAAAAATGCAGACCTCATGGGTAAAATGAGCATCTCCCCAGCTCCAGACCAAGAGAGTTAGATTCCTAAGACAAAAGCCACCATTTAAATTATCTTTTTATGACTTTAAAGAAACAGAAGGAAAAGAAACAAACCCTAGATTTTTATACATATAATTCAGTATTTTAAAAGTGCTTAGCGTATTTTTAATACATACTAAACACTGCTGATTATACTTATTTCAGCCAAAAATATAATCATACAAATGAATGGCAACAGACTAAGTAGTATCTCACACATTCCCTTCTGTTTCATAACCATGAAGAATAAAAACACACCCCAACTGCAGCACTCCCCATTTCCCGACTTGAGGGTGCCTCTTTAGTGAGGGAGCGCAACACAGCACAGCAAGTAACCACCACCGCCCTGCAAGCATCAGTAACTTAGAAAGCAAGCAACAGAGGCCTTGTCAGGAAAAATGAGTTATTTCAGTGAAGAGAAAGTAGATGTCCACATTACCCAGAAAGACATACTGGGTTAGAGGGCTGTAGGATGGGTGACGGTTGCCAGTGCTTGAGAATCTTAATGGCAGCCCCTCCACTCCTGTCCTGGCTGGCGGTGGGGTGGCTGACACGGGCAGCACCCCCAAAGACCCCTGCCCTTGTGGCACTGAGTCTCAGTGGGGCTGCAGGCAACTGGCACCCATGGGAACTCATGCAGCTCTGGGGCCATGGGGCTTCACGGGTGACCAGGCTCGTCAGCCCTATTCAGCCTGCTCCCCACACACAATAAGCAGCAGCCGCGCTCCCATAATATGGGCCTCCTCCTTCTCCTCGCTTTTATCATCCTTCATATCTCAATGATGACAGGACTGAAAGGGCTTCTGATGGGAAATGTGCTTCAAATTAGCATATTTCCCCCTGCGTACAAAGGAGGCATTAAGCTGCTGCGTTTTGAAAGTCCAAACAAAAGCAGCCCAGGCTGTTTTTAGCAGCTCTGTTTCAAGTTTTATTCTCCCCTCTCTCTCTTCCAAGTTGCAAGCCTATTTAACAAATTTTCACTCTTTCCGAAAAGAAGGAAATGCGACTAATAAAATCCTTTTAGCAAATTATATTATTTGATATATTTCAGACTTTTAAAAGGAGGAGGAAAAAAAAAAAAAAAGGCCACCCCTCATTTGATGTGGCAGAGAGATGATGTCCATGAAGCATATCCACTGAACTGGAGGCTCCAGGTCCACCCTCCAGCTAGCCTGTCTGCCTTCCCCCAGCACTTCCATGGATCGTCCCACCAAGAATCTGGGAACTAAAATACATTCACAGTAACTCAACATAAAGGGTCCTGTACCCATAACTCAGCGTTCCCCCTGTACCAGGGGTATGTTGCTGAAAACAGCACTTTCCAATGGAAAACTAAACCACTGTGCTGCAAGGAGAAATAAACCATCCCACACTTCTGGGATCATCCTTTCGTTTACCTTGAGGGTTATGAACAGGAGAGGTGAACCACAGAAGAAAAACCTTTACAAAACAGTGTCAATTTAGAAAGTGAATAACCAGGTGCCAGGGAAAGACAGGTAGGAGAAAGGAGATGGAAATGACAGGAGTTCAGCACAGGCAGAAGTGGAGGAAAAAAACATTCTGATATCAAAATATCTTCTGGCAACAACTGCTAGGAGAAGAAATCTACTTCAGCTCAGTTTGTTGGTCTGCAATGACCCATTAGCATAGTTCAACCATTAGGAAGCCAATTTGTGGCCTTCTCAGTAGAAAGATATGTCTAACTTGTACCTATGTTAAAGAAAATTTTTTCTGAGAGGAAGACATTCTCAGAGGAAGGGTTTGGTGTTTTAGGATGTCTCCTCTACTACTACTTCTTCTCTCTCCCAAGATTTCCAAAGTATTTATGTAATCTTCTATATACGGCACAGCCAAGAACAAAAATCACACTCCTTAACAAGAAGAGATTACAGCAGAAAAACAGAATGTCAATGAGATCCTGGGCAGGCAGTTTCCAAGTGAGGTAGATATAAAAGCTGTTCATAAAAAAAACCTGAGATGCAGTTTGTAGAAGGATCCATGTAAGAAACATGTCCGATTTGTTCAAACTCTTCTGTTCCATTTCACAAAATTTTCCTGAGGATTGGGATCCATCTCCACTCCCCAATTTCTTTAGCAGCAATGCTCAAGATATTCAATGGTCTCTATTGTGTACAAGTACTTAACTCTCAACACTTTAACTCTCCTAACGTGCAAAGGAGCCTATGCAGCACTGTGCTCTCTACCACAGACTGTCAATCAGTAATTTTTGCAGATCTGCATTACCTGGTAGGAAAGGCACTTCACCTACTGATTTCCACCGGAATGAAATTGTTTCTGGCGCTGCAACAGCAAAGCATCCACATGGCAACTGCACAGCAATGACTGAGGTCTAACTGCAGACATACTCCTCCCTCCTGCAGATTTTCTCACATCCCTTCTCAGCAAAACATACTCTGTAGAATTAAGCACCTACAACCCAAGAGCCTATCTACTAATGACTCACACTCTTCCCTGATGCACCAGGTCAGCTACTATGGAGAAAACTTTCCCTCCCAGAAAACTTCTTCATCGTCTCCAATAGCCAAATGTTGACTTTAACAATGTGTTTGCTGTACTTGGGGCCACACATAACTGCATAACAACTTTCTGACCAAAGCAGGTTGAAGAAAACTGACTGGAGAGTACTATGCATTCTTTGGCTGTATTTCTCTACTGCCATTGCTAAATTGCCTTTAAAGGGTGGACATACTCATGCTTTAAGGCACTTCATAACTTGATACGACAATGATGGAAAAGATCTCCTCCACAAATTACCACAGAAAGGTTGAACACCAAAGCAAAAGGAGGAAAGACTTAAGATGCCTTTTAGAGGCCTTTAGTTAGTCATTAACAGATGGATAAGAGTAATCAAAGAATAGGTCTAGTCAGGACACAGAAGAATTAAAGATCAAAATGAATACTGATTTTCTCATTCACACTAGGATGAGGAGAACCCCGCTTTGTAACCACTTCTGCTGGGAGAAGTCCTTTGGAAGCGCTGCTCCATCAACCGCCACAACTGCTTGACACAGAAAATTAAATAAAACAGATTTCAGTTTCATTTACAAATGGATATACTTGCACCACCGCAGCTCTTACAGATCATAAAGACACGGGATATCAAGTTTGCGTGTCAAGGTTTTTGGTAGCAGGGGTAGGTACTGGGATGGTTTCTGTGAGAACCTGCTAGAAGCTTCTTCCATGTCTGACAGAGCCAGTGCCAGCCAGTTCCAGGACAGACACACTGCTGGCTAAGGCTGAGTCCATCAGCAACAGTGGTAGTACCTCTGACAGCATATTCAAGAACAGGAAAAACTGTTGCACAGCAGCAGTTGGAGCAATGAGCAAGACCATGCGAGAGAAACAACTCTGTGGACCCCAAGGTCAATGGAGGAGGAGTGGGAGGTGGTCCAGACACTGGAGCGTGGATTTCCCTGCCGCCCGTGGTAAAGACCATGGTGAGGCAGGCTGATGCCTTGAAGCCCATGGAGGTCCACAGTGGAGCAGATAGCCGCCTGAGGAGGACCCCATGCTGGAGAAAGTGGATACCTGAAGAACATTGTGAGGCAGTGAGCCATGTTGGAGCAGGCTCCTCATAGAACCTGCGGACCCACGGAGGGAAAACCCCACACTGGTACAGGTTTTACTGGCAGGACTTAGGACCCTGTGGAGGACCCATGCTAGAGCAGTTCCTGAAGGTCTGCATCCTGTGAAAAGGGCCCACCCTAGAGCAGTTTGCAAAGAACTCCTGTAGGAAGGACTTACGCTGCAGAGGTTTGTGAAGTACTGTCTCTTGTAGGAAGGCCCCCATACTGGAGCAGGGGAAGAGTATGAGGAGTCTTCCCCTCGAAGAGGAAAGAGCATCAGAGATATGTGAACTGACCACAACCTCCACTCTTCACCCTCTTGTGCTGCTGTGTGGGAGGGAGGTTGAGAATTTAGAGATAAAGCTAAGCCCAGGAAGAAGGGAGGAGTGAGGGAAAGGTTTTTATTTCTCATTACCAAACTCTGATTTTATTGTTAATAAATTAAATTCATTTTTCCTGAGTCTGTTTTTCCCATAAAAGCAATGATGAGCTATCCCTATCCTTATCTTGACCCACATATCTTTCATAATAGGCTTTGGTGGGGACCTGGTGTGCAACCACATTCAATCCACCACAGGTGGTAAGAGAAATGCCCACTAAAAAGGTCCAGTAAACTCAGCAATGAGATTTTAGGTTTCTTGGGGATGGAATCTATCAGCAGAAACTGCAGGTAAAATAGTTTGTCTCATAACTTTGAATTTAGGTAGAGAAGGTTGAGAAGAAAAAAAAAAAAAGTCCTCCACTGACTAGGAGATATTAAGTCTCACCTGTGAATTTCTCTTCCGGGTAGTTGGGTTGTGGAGGAGAATGGAAGCCAAAGAAGTCAGAGTAGGGGGTAAAGCAGTGCCTTTCATGTTGCCAATGCCCCAAAAAGACCTGACCACAGTGCCTCACCAATCAAGGAAATATTCTCAAATTCCAGTTATTCTTCAGATTCACTGGATTCAGACCAACGATGAATACAGAGCACATGCTGCCATCCACTGTGGCGTTCTGGCACAGGACAGCACCCTACCAACAATGGCACCACTCTTCCTTTCAAATATCTCCAGAAAGAGCGCTCTGTGTTCTCATGTGATGAGACAGGCTTTTACAACTCGGATCACTACAGGGTATTGAACCCTGACAGCGCTCCTACCAAAGGTTCACTTGCTTCTTCTTAGACCTCAACAGGTACATATGATATCTAAGCTGAAATAAACTATTCTCCTTACATTCATTTTGGCATCATGAGTCACTATCTTGTTGAAACGAAACTATCTTCTCACCTCCACACTGAGTAAGTGCTATTAACTTCTTCAGTATTCCACCTACTGCTATTTTCTTCTGTGAAAGTGAATAACGTAGAAGTATCTCACAATATGCTTTATGTTTCAGGTTTAAGTGAGAAAAGAAAGCTACTGAAAACGTTCAGGACATGCAGGCAGAAATAGTTTCTGGCATTCTATATTAATTTCATGGGGGAAAAAAAACAACTAAACCCAAACCATACAACTAGCACTCAATCTCAATTTGATTTGCTATGAAGCAGGGTAAGTTCCTCTTGTCTCCTTTCCTGTGCTTTTAACTCTAACAAAGCTGACTTCCTGGATCATTATTACTAAGTTGACTACTGTCTAAACACTACCGTGACTTAGGGAATCTGTCTGAAGTTACCAAGTTGAGAGAAAGGTGATTTATGTTCTTCTGAGGATATGACAGAAATTTGCTAGTCTAAAATTTCTGCTCTAAACACAAAAGCCTCAACATTCAGACACACTCACAGATGATAACGGAAAAAGTATCCTGCGCTCTCAAGGCTGCCCTGGCACAGAGGAACAGAGCTCCATAAACCAGAAAACTCACTTTGAGTCAAGGCTGGAGAGCTGAGAGCACCAAATACCAGAACTGGGCTGCCAGCCATATCATGATCAAGATCAGAAAAGCAATGCAAGTAGGCACAGAGCAGGGTGAGAGGAGAAGGAAGCAATTCCCCACATTTCGTCTTCTGTATCCTACTACTGCATCACTGTTGGAGTGCAGTGTCTGGATGTATCCTATCACTCACAGCACCGAAGTTTCCCACAGAGAATCCTTCATGATCCCAGGCATGCTGCACAAGCTGATCCCAAACTACAGAGGAATACTGTGTCCTGCTACAGATGGGCTTCATCAAAGAGAAGCACCTTGAAATATAACAACTCCAGAAACACTCCGGTACCTTCACGCTTGAAAACATACAAATCTTTCTTTCCTCAAAAGTCATACTCCTCTTCTCTTTTTACCTATGCTGCAACTGCAATGTAACACCACCACAGGCATTGACAAAATTTCATCTTCCTTCTAACTATTTCAAAAAGGAAGGGTTTAGAGCTTCATACATTAAAAGAAAACAACAACAACAAAATCCGCAAAACCCAAAACAACCAAACAAAAACGAACAAGCAAAACACCCAACAACCAAACCAAACTAAACAAACCAAATTAATCCAAAATGTAGCAACTACATATGAGAGATGCTCTACAGAAGTCAAATGTCATTTTCCTGCAGACTTGCATCATATGATGTAATGTTAGACATGCTGGTCCATCCTGATAACTGTTATTTGAAGTTTTTTTAATCCCAGGACACAAAATATCTACTAAGACCACAGACGGTCTCACTTTCCACCCCTACAAGTTGAAGCACTCTTATGAAAATGCTGTTCAAAGAAGTGCTGTGCAATCCCACAGGAAAAAACAAATTGCATGCCTAAAGCTGAGCAAAAATTCAGAACTGCAAGAGAGGAAATACATAAAAGCAGCTATTTCCATCTTAAAATATTTGTAATTTCTCCTACATAACTCATCATTTTCATTTCAAAAAGCCTTTGCCTCTGAGTGATGGTGTAAATTCTAAATTTAGAGACATGGGGGAAGAATTTCTCTTCCTCTGCAGTATGCATTGTAGAAGGAGTTTGACTCCATTTCTTTTTCAGACCACATTTAATCCTGAATTTAGCCTTTCTTTTCTATACAGAATAGCTGATGTGCGTGTAAGTGAAAGAGAGAAGAAAGTATGGTTTCACTTGGAAACATGCCATTGTTAGAAAACAAGCTACATAAACCAAGTAAACTGTCCTTCTGTGTTTGCTGAAATGAATCACAAAAGTAGGACAGGTGTATTATCTTCTTTAATGTATAAATCAGGCCAGAAAAACTGCTTTCATAAACACTAACATTATTGATCTTTTACAGTAAGTGTTCAGATTTCCACTCTAAACTACAGGGGTCAATTAGATATAACATGTATCTTCAAATATACCAAATCATCTGAACAGAAAATGTTAACAAATAAAATGGGCTACCATTCATCTGTCCTACATCTTTCAGGAGCAGGAAAGCTACTCTCAGGTTATCTCCAAGGAATATTTCAGTTATACTTCTCTGAATTTTTAGCTAAGCTATTTCTTTCTTTCACATATTATTTTTGAAGCTTCATGAAAGTTTCCAAAAAGTCTTCATGGTAATTAGATTCCAATTCAATTCACTAGATGTAGGCAGTCATCATAACTCTTTGTGTTAAGGGCTTTTGATTAAAAAAAAAAAAAAAATCAAAGTTGCTTCACTTCCTCCCTCACAAAGGAGTGCTCTTCAGCATTTTGCTCTAACAAAAGTAGCAACCAGAGATTGATGTGAGCTGCAGAGGTTAAATTTCTACCTTATACCAACTTTCTCAATAGCTTTGGTATCATTTACAGTTTATGTTTGTACCTAAATGCAACACGAAAAGTATAAAATATTTACAGCTGCAACAGCAGTATTTTCTCTCACACCAATTTATTTGAAACTGTTCATTCATAGAGAGAATTTCATGGAGTCTGAGGCAAATGGAAATGCAGTTTTAAAACTGAGATGGTTAAGACACATACTGCACTTACGAAATGTCCATGCAGCAGGAACAATAGCAAGCAACCATTACATTACATTTAAACACTGCTACCCAAAACTCACTCATTAGCATCCTGGAATTCTGTTCCTTTTTAAAAGCTCCATTCTTTTGCCTCTAAAACAGTTGTGATTTGCTCATACATTATATGCCTTAAATCCTCTCTGACAAGCTCTACCAACACAGTTGTATTTTTTTCAACTTGGATTTTCACATCATTTGAATGCATACATTGTCAGGCTCCTCTGCCTCCACCTCTACTTCCCTACATTATGTGCAGCATCCATTTTTTCAGATTATAAAAAGCAGTAGTGGATGCTGAAGCCACAAAAGTAAGTAGCCAGCATAGCAGATCTATGAGAAATTTCACCCACTAAGTGAAATAAGACACAACTTTATAAGTAACTGCTAAATAATAGAGAAGTTTCAAGTATTATTACTATAGGATGGGTTGCATTTTCCTTATAAGTTATACAGAAAAAAAGTAACCACTTTTGTGTAAAAAATGGTAAGAACCCTGTTCAAGTGTTTTGGGGTTTTTTAATAGAAATGAGGCAGATGGCTCTGGCTTCAAATATAGAAGACCTTCCTACACAGAACAGAGGTGCTGGCACACAATATGTGGGTGGAAGTATTTTTCTGTGTACTTTCCCAGGAATGTTCATCCAAGGGGTGAAATAGCAGGGTACAAGAGAAAAAGGCAGAAAAAAGAAAAGAAAAAGCTGAGAAGAGGGGAGAAGCAAGCATCAAAGGAGCAGGCTCAGAAAGCATGGCGACACCATGTTTATGACAGAAGAAAATGAAAAGGCCTTCTGAGTAAGACAGGGAGTGCAAGTGTACCTTTACATGGGGATCCAGACTACCACACTGATCGCTATTTCTGAATGACTAAGGGAGACTTGAGATGATGAGCAAAGAAATAACTTCAGTTCAGGAGGAGGTGCCAGAGATCTCAGACTCTATCCATTTCCAACATGAATGGGAAAGCACCATTTTAAGTCCTGCAAGCAGGTTGGGTCATGAAAAACCCATGATGGGTTTCACCTCATGACTAGACCACTTCAGGAACCCAAACTGGAGATTCTCCCATCCAAGCGGTAACTAAGATCAATTGTCTTGCTCACGGCCTTCCTCCTCTGTGGCCTGTCACAGCCATGGGCTTACTTTCTTTGTTTCTCGCCTGAATAGCTCCTCCTGCTTTCAGCCTGTGCTTAATCCTCCAGGAAACATCACTCTCCCAAGAAGAAGAGTGCTTCTGTACATAATCTCCAGACAGCAGCTGTGACCCCAGCATCCAGAAAGGGGATCATTGTGTAGAACCGTGGTATCAGGGATGAACTTCCCCTCTCCCCCCTGCCATTTATTCAACAGGCTGCTGAGAGCTCACACTGCCAGCAGCGATTTTTGCCAGCAGCTGTGGGGTACTTGTCCCTTCACCCTCATTGCATGCTACCTTCAGAATCTTCATAACCATCTATACTTTTTTTTTTTTTTTGCATTTTAAGAGATTGAAATTCCCATCTGCCAACAAAAGGAGCACTTCTATTTTGCATTTGGTCCTCAAGGCTATGATACTATTACTGAAAAGTCATTTTGTCAAATTTTAATATCCAGAACTACAAAACAGCTGTGCTTTCTCACAGTCCTTTTGTATAAGAGTGGCTCAGAGACAACAGTAAATTCAAAGCCACCAAGACTCAGACCTGAACTGCCTGGGGGAAAAAAAGTCTTTTTTTT
>VWZE01002985.1:140922-194765 GCA_013396675.1 Eubucco bourcierii
AATACACTATCCTACCAACACCAGTCAGTAAAGTAACAGGTGTTATTTTAAAGAAGAATTTGACAACATAATTCTTCATGGCAGGTTTATCAGCCTTTCAGCACACTCAGCTTTTGTTATTCTAACATGAGATAAACTTACGTAACAGCACAGAATGTACTAATTTCTGGGATAACAACATGGATGTTGAGTACAGGACACTGCACTTTTGTTTCAGACTGGATATTTCTCATGCTCTTAAGAAAGGCATATGCTGCACAAACTTTTAAAACTACCCAAGTGGAATTCAATATATTTAAAGATGCTGAAGTACTCTGCAGTGATTAACAAATGTGCTTCAGTAGAATGGCACAAAAGGATAATTAAGGACTAAACCCAGAGAGCTACTGAGACAACTAAAATCTCTTCAATGTCTTCTGCAATTGATCAGAAAATCCCACTTGCTCATTGACTGTCTACAGGTGGATTCAAAAGTGCTTCCAGATCACTGCAATAACTACAAACCTTCCTACCTCCTAATGCAAATCCTCACTTTTGGAGGATGTAAGTGACCCTGTTTGGAGACAGTGACAATGTATGCAGCCATAAATCTGAAAAACATCTCCTCTCTATTTCCTTCCTTGGCTAATGTTTCTCCCTCATGCAGAAGAACATTGGAAGCCATCCACCCAGGAGCCAGTTTCTTACAGAGTAAGAATCAGGGCAAAACCACTATTAGAAACACAGAGTTGCCTGAAATAGCAAAAATGCCAAGGGAAAAAAAAAATTGTTGGGACTTCTTAGGTTTCCAAAGTTAGCTCATTGACCTACCCTTCATCGCAGAGGGCAAATATAAAACACCACAAGCACAAAGAAATGCCCTTTTTCTTCTAGCTCAAGAAGTTTCCCAGACTGTCTATTCAATCCAAGGCAACAATCCCCAATCAAACCACACAATTCTGGTGAAAAGTAAATGGTCAACATTCATCTTATCGAAACGGACCACAGCAGAATTATTTTCTTTTCACTGATCCTTCAAGTCTCCCTTTCACTCCTTGGACTACTGTTGATACCAAAGTCCTTGGGCAGGAGGGGGGAAAAAAAAAATAAAAAATCCCCCCCCTCAACTAAACACCCAAGAAGCACTCACAGAACTTTCTCAAATACTGAGACTTATTACCAGAAGGGATTTTATATGAAGCTACTATTTGCCCACCTTTAAAACAAACATTCCCTTCCCTCCTTGGAGAGAATTACACTTACAAGCAGTATACACACATACACATTTCTGCTAACTGTGCAATAAATCTTCAGATTTTGTGGACCTTGTGATGAAAGCTACTTTGCTACCATGGGCTGGAGAAAAGCTCCCAGTAGTAACTTGATATAGGTGACCCCTTCCCACTCATGCCTGTTTCCCCTCTCTCTTTAAAGAGAAGCACTTGCATATACACAACCTGCCACGCTAGTGCTGCACTTACAAGCTGCTCTGAGTATCCAAACAATTAAGTCCTTCTACAGATGAGGCACTTGCTCCCAACCAGTCAACATGCTGAGGACCCCATCCCACAGTGACAAAGCACTGCAGGCAGGTGGTAACAAACCATGAATATTCATATTATTCTATATCAGTTAATGTATCATCAGAGAGAGTCAGTGCTACTTCAGGTGGTTGGCACTGGCACTGCATTTCTCATCAAGTGCTTTGCAGTGAGTAAGCAGCTCTGAAGCTAACCAGTAATCACTGCAGATGCTGTCTGTCTTCTCCGTGTCTACACAAGTGAACATATGGCCCTCTAGCATAAGGCCAGCTTATGCAGTCATTAATTGCATGTAATTTCAGTCTGTTCAATGTATCTCGTACAAAATTCTAACCTCTGGCTGTGAATTCCCTCATCTGATGAGGAAGACTGAACAAGTTTCTGTTTATTACAAATCCAGGTACAGCGGTGCTTGCCAGCAGGTTTCTTCTCACTTTCTACAAGCAGGAAACAGGCACTTGCCTCTCTCCCTCCAAAATGCAATACCTAAGATATTCTCAAAAGCACCATCAAAGCCCAGCAAAGCATTAGGATGCCAGCAATTCATGAAACTTGTAAGAATTTCCTAAGAATAGATGAGGTGGAAACTGACAGTTTATAAGGACAAAGGCCCGACCTACAGGCACAGCCTGGAGTTAGTAGGGGTGAGGTCCTGTGTGAAATGTGGGGAGTTTTCAGCAAAGCAAAGTAGGAATGACATTTAACAGCAACAACAAAAGAAAGGCATTTGAGGGATAGCATCCAATTCAATTGCTCTTCTTTGATGGTACTGAACTATTTCTGAATTACTATAAAACAACTTTTAACTTCTTAGTAGCTTTTGATTACACACCAGTCACAGAACAAAAAGACCCCAACAATTGTGGTCTTCAAAATACAGTTTCTGTGGAAACAGATGGGCAACAAGGTCTTTCCTTCAGAAGTTAGCTGGCTCACTGTTTTCCCCTTGAACCCGGTAATGTTTGCATATGCTTATTTTTAGCTTAGCAAATAAACTTACTTGAAAGTGCTTTGAACCTCTCTTTTATTCAAGCCCCGTCAGCTTTACTGATTTGTTTTGCTCTCACAGAGCTGAGTAGTCACAAATTACATATATCTCCTGATTATTATGTGAGGAAACCAATTCTAACTTCTTTGTTCTGTTTCATTTAATCATTTAGTTTTTTAAGTCTGGTTTCCAGCAGATTCTCAATGTTAGCAGAAAAGTTACTATTTTAAACATCTATTATATATGAATAATGCTGGGTTTATGTAGTGTATTCACCTTTTCTCAACTTCTGATTTCCAACTGACTAGGATTTACTTAGCAGTCGCTATTTCAATACAATTCTTCACTATCAACTTCTGAAGATGGGAATCACTGCCAGCTGATCACTGGTGGCAAGCACAGGTATTTTCCCCTTGTCTCTCTCCAGATGAACTATCTGCAAAGCAGGAATAAGGGAACATTCCGTGGTCTACATACAATCTAGGAATTCTTATTAGGGTAGACTGTATTAAGATCTTTACAAATCGAGGAGTCCAAGGTTTGTTTGACATTTTTGCAGTCTCTATCCCTTTCTCAAAAGAAAGTTGCAAAGAGTGATGACAACGAGCTGGTAATGAAGAATCCTGTACATGGTTGATATTCACATGGAAGGTCCTAAAGAAAGATTTAGCACCTGGAGATCTCAGTTTGCATTAATAGGCTAGAGACAAATTACTGAGCCAGCACAACATCTGGTGAAGACAGATAGGGGGAAGAGACACTGCAACATCAGAAGATTAACTTTCTTATTAGCAGTTAATTTGAGGTAATAAACACCACAAGAGACCAGCCAAGCTAGGCTACCCCAGAGCAGTGAAGAAAATAGGAAGATTTCATGTCCAAGAGATTTAAACTTGCCTGTAAATGTTTCCATGATCTACATTTTGCATCTTAAACCACAAGCACCTGCCATGACAGGAGCAAACTCCTGGAAGTTCAGGGAAAATGGGACATCTAACTAAGCACAAAGCCAACATCCATTTGAGTGTAAAGGATGATGACATTCAACTCCGATACTGTGGAAGGGCACTAGCCCCACACTGACACAATCTAAGCAAAGAGAACAAAGGCTTGCTGGACAGCACGAATATAAAAGCAGATGTGTTTTCCATCTCTGACCCCGGTGAGTCCATCAGAAGCTGCTCTCAAGCAGTGATGCATATAGCTTCAAACAAGACAGAATGGTCAACAGAAAATATTACATGATTTAGTAAGCTACTTCTAAAAGTTTCTTGAGAGGCACATCAAAGCTGCCGCAATCTAGTCTTGCCCTTTCTTCTCCACGAGGCACTGATCTGGGTTTTTGTTCTGCATTTTCTCTCTTTTCCTCTAATGCCCAAACAAATGCTCTCCTGTAAGTTCTTATAATGCACAGCATCCATTCCTGCAGTGAAAAGACTATGAAGCAAGCCCACATTTCCTTCCACTGCCAAAAACACTTAGACATTTTGGCAATGTAGGACACGTTCTTTATGTTAACTGGCAGCTACTGTCTGACAGCTGTTAGNCAATTCCTGACAGACTTATTCCAGATCAGAAAGTTTCCAGATTATTATAGTTCACAAGACTTCATTCAGTGAGTCCTCCATCATCTTACTGTCTTCTACCTTTGCTACAAAGCTATACCATTTCTTTAGGAGAAAGACAGCTAACCTGATGTTTCTGAAAACTTAGCCAGGTTTCTAAAAACCTGATGTTTCTAAAAACTGAGAACCTATCAAATTTATGGCTTAGTTCTTTCATAAAGGAATCATCAGCATAATGATGAGTACTACTTATTAGTAGCGTGGATTTTGTGTTCCAACTTCCACATGCTATGGAAGTTATGCCACTGCCTTATGAATTAAACCTCTGTCTGCTGGCACAAGTATTCTGCCATGCCAGATTGACCTGACAACATCTTAACCTTCCCTTGGATCAAAGTAAAAGCTCCTTCCCTCACAGTTTTTCTACTTACTGTTCTCCCTGCAACTTTTGTGAATCAGCTTTCACACAATACCAAATCTTTATCACTCCTGTAACCAGAGATCAGCTGTGTTCCTTTATTGAGTATTCTGTGCTGACAACTCATGTTGCATTATCCATTGCAAACTCTATCTGCCTCTCAAACTGCAGTTCTTCTCCCTCTTGGATTGTGACCTACATTTGGTTTCCAGATACAATCACTTTTTCTACTCTATCAATACTCCATCACCTAGGGTTGGTTGAATTAATTACAGAGATGATTCTTCTCCATTCATCTCCCTAAAAAACATCTACTTGAAGAACACTGGATTTTTATGATGCCACTTTATGCCACATGCAATTTACTCACAATGGCATTTATTTACAGCTTAAACAGTGCTACCAATATTTTAGTATGCATTTTTTGTCTTTGTCGGTTAATGAGCGCCACCCTTAATTACACTTGCTGGACCATGCAGCTCAGGTATTCCAGGGACAGGTAACGTTAAATCAGTCACTTTTCCACTTCTAGGGAAGAGATAGGACGGAGGAAAAAATACACTTCTTGGCTTTTTGAGTCACAGCTACAATGATTTTAATCTCCACTCAGCAGTGCAAGAGTTTTAAATGTCTTCTGCAACTCTGCACAGTAAATACATCTCAACGCTACTTGGCTGAGTTCTTCCCATAAAAACAGAAAACCCAAACCATGATTCTCCAGAAGTATCTCAAATCAAGAGACTGTCTTTCAGTGAATATCACCTAGTGCTTCCTAAGATCTGCACTGCTCCTTGTCACCTACCACTTAAAAAAATAAGAGTAAAGACATCAATATGCAGAATATGACAGTAAACCAAATTCACTTGCCTGTCTCCTTCCAGCCTGGACCACATACCTCAACGATACAGAATTTCTTTAACAATGACGGTCCGGAATTTTTATGGACCTGCAAAAGGTCAGCACTGGCATATTCATGTTAAAACAAAGATGTTTTAATTAGTTAGTTTAGAGCATCAAGAAAATAAATATCTAGAATACAGAGCACAATATACTACTGAAATTATTTTCTGCTGAAACATTTTAAATTGGTTAATGTCAAGGAATTTTGCTTTTCTGATCTGCTGGGCCAGGAGGCATCTACAATACCAAGTCTTTTTGCTCATCTTGAATCTCTCTGGCTACAGGCAACCAATATCCTCTCCAACAATCATTAAGTAAATCAAAATGGTTACAGAGGATTAGAACTGGATATCCCTGCTACTTTATGTGTTTATTTTAAGCCATGTGAAATTTTAACATTTAAACAATGTTTGAAACAAGTACTTACTTGGAAAAAGCCCTTGGATTTCTGCTAGGAGGAGGCAGGTGTTTGAAATATCTGCTGTTTGTTTTTATCAGCATTCAGATGCTAGTGCTAGGAGACAGAATTCTTCTAAACTGGTCCTGGCAAAGGGTCTATACTAGGGATAGTAAAGCTGTACAGTACTTTCAACTTATTATTTTCGTTCACCAACAGATTTTTAGGCACATAATGAAAATAAAATAAAAATTAAATCAATCCTGGGTATACTTCTCTCACAGCTTACAAGATGACAGTCCTCAAACTGTTGCCAAGGAGTACCATACACTCCACACAAATCACTTCATGGCTGCAGGATATCCCATTGGCTTGAGAGGGATTCCTGGTGGTTTCTAGCCCAATGTCCTGACTCAAGTAGGGGCAGTTACAGCAGATGGTTCATGGCTTTGTCCAGTTTTTCACTGAATACCTCACCCTCTCTGGGCAACCTATTCCAGTACTTAGTCACCACCACACAGATTTAAAAGAAAACCAAACAACCCACCCAAAAACTAACCAACCAACCAAAACAACAACAAAAAACCAAACAACCAAACAAAAAAAATCCCACAAAACTTTTACAGGACCTCACTGGAAATTCCTGTGTTCCAGACTGAGGATGTGCTTTCTCATACTAATATCACACACTCCCAAAGGTGAGTGCGGTTTCTTCTCCAAACATTTAGATCATAGCATGAAATACTAGGCACTATGAAAAAAAAACCACACAAAGAACATCTTGCTTGCTTTCCTAGTATTTGGAGTTGAGAGTATTTTAGCCACATATGAAACTGATAAAGTCATCAAAACATTTTGTGATCACACACCTTTTATAGAGGAGCTGAAAATGTTTGTTAAAAAATAAACTTTGAGAGGATGTTTCAGAAAGAGCCCCATTAAAGACCTTATCCTGTGCATTTACCAATTTCAGAAGAAAGCTGACTACTTGGTATTAAAGAAAAAGCAGAGGGAGAAAATTTTCATTTTTTAATGCCAAAATCTTCAACTCTTAAGAAAAAAAAGAAATCACATCCTGTAGTTCTAAAAGCTGCTGCAAGAATCAACACCTTATTTTTTCTTTCAGGAAGAAGAAAGTTAGTTTCCCATCAGGCTATCATGGCTAAAACAATTCATCTGCATTGTGATTAAATGAAACTTTTAAAAGATACTCAAAAGCTACATTCATTCTTGTAAGGAAGAACGACCTCACTCATAATGAACTTCGAAGCTGGCAGCCAGCTTACAGAGGTTTTATAATGACCAGTTTTGGTTTCAGAGTAGTTGGTAGCTTCATTTTGCATGTAGCACTGCAGATCTGGAGACCTGGTGAGACACTGCAACTTGGACTGGAAAATATTATTTTCATATTTAAGTAATACTGCAAACTTTAAATTTAGCTTTTATTATCATTGTTTTGTATCTTTGGATTAGCACTAGAACTGGATTTATGTTAATGCAGTTATTGAAGTATTTTAGCTAATGCAGCATTTTAGATTGCTTTTTAGTTTTAAATAAGTGTGACATGAGAAGAAAGTACTAAAGACCATGAGCTTGATCAAGGGATGGGCAACAATCCTACATGAAATTCACCTACTAAAATCCTAATCCATGTAAGAGCCAAAAGACATCCTACCCGAACCAGAGGGAAAGGTTATTTATGAAGAAAAGCTGAGGAAAAGGTGACAGACAACAGGACCAAAGGGTTGCACAGATCTGTTGCGGAAGGAACCCACACAGTAGGGTCCCTCCAGGTCCCACTACTGCACCCTACATGCCTAGCACTGCCTTGTTGCTGATAACACAACAAATGGAACACTGAAAGATAGGTAGCTCTGTATGTGGCTAACAGCTGCACTTGATCCATCCTAGTTTAGACAAAGCAGTGGGACGAATTTAGGTACTTGCCTGGTTTTTCGGTACTTTGAGCTAGACAGTGAGGCACTGCAGATGATTGTTGAATACAGGCTGGTAGCCAGGCTGGGACCCAGAAGCATGACCATGCTGCGTGATGAGAAGCTTTTTCACATGTCATCTGAGGACTCTTGCACACTCAACCCAAGTGTACAAATATGGCCTAGGAAAATCTCTTGCGGTTTCTCTTCCAAAACCTGCTGGCCATGTGAAAAAAATGCAATGGCCAAGATGACAGCAGTGGGAGTCGCTTATGTACACAGCAGGAATGCAAACACGCATGTGAGACCACGGTCCATGCAGTAGATGTGTCTGGAGCTCCACACTCATGCCCTCCTTCTCACTGATGTTTTGGAACACAGTGGCCATTGGTGCACAATACTAGGTACCAAATCTCAGAACCTCCATGCATAGGAGAGATGTAAACTCACTTCTGCATCTCTCTATGCCTTTGGTACAACATAGCTTGGGACTAGGAAAATGAATTGAGATTTTCCAGAGCTCCAGATTTAGATAGAAGAAAAGTCCTACAGTTTTACTACATAAAGACGGGGTCAGACAAGTTTCTGAATTTAACCAGGAAGGGATTTTCACATTTGTAAATTCAGGCCTAGGTAGGTGAAGCCTCTCATGGTGCAGGATTTGGCCTGAAGTTTCTGTACCTTACAATACCATATGGCCTCTGCTGCTATACAGAACCAGTCTTATTTTTCAAATTCAACGCACTGGACACATTATTGCTGCATTAAAACAAAACAGAATATACAGAGCTCAGACACGTGCCTGTAAATACAATTAGATATTAACAGTCCAATAACCATCCTGCAGATGGAAGCACAACTGATGAATTTGGAAAAACAGCTTGCTAGTGAAAGATCTCTATGAAGCAAACTTCTATTCCTTTGGGGTCAACATCGAATCAACAATCCTATTCCAGAGACCCTTCTAAAGGATGTGCTCATTTAACCTTGATTATCGAGAGAGCATTTCATCAATTCAGAAAGGATCAAGACCAAAAAAAAAAAAAAAAAAAAACCAAACAAAAACCCAACCTTTGTTTTATATTCTAATACTCATTGACTATGTTTGTGGCACATCTGGCTAGAACAATATATCCAAGCTAAGAACATTAACAGGAGTAAGCTGAGAGAAGGGATGACTGAAAGAATTCCTAACGGACCCACAAGAGCTCTCTCACATTTTTCTCCCAGCACACATTTTCAGAGGCGCGATGGTAGCACAGGAAGACATGCCGAAATTAGATTCTCTATAGCAAGTGTAGTTATTAACTACAAGCCAAGTTACAAGAACAGCGAAGCACGAACAAGCTGTACGAATTCAAGTACATGGGTATCTAATATGAAGTGAGGGGCAAAACACAATTTTGCTGCAGCTCCCATGAAACTGAATCAGCCTTGCCTGCATTTTCTCTACAGTCATATCCAGCAACAGGGATTGCCACAGCCCATCAGGCATGTGATCCTTCCCCCCACTGGCCTATATCTGCATCTGTGCTAGTAGTAATAGAGATAAGCAAAATATAGGCCATTTTATTTCCTCTGTAATTTAAATCTTTTGGGTTGCAGCAGCCAATGTATGATAAACACATAAGCACCATAAAAGCCCTAAGACTTATGCAATAAACTCAAGGGGAAGAAGGGGATTCTGCACTTTCACAAAGTACAGTATGCAATTACAGCGACTACAAATATATTATGCAGAAGATTTATTGGCAAACCTCCACAGGGCCTGTAATCCCTAGCACAATTTCCTGTTCTCTTATTAAAGGAAGATAACCTTTAGGCAATTGGTTGTTTTTTTATAAGACGACTGTAATTGCTCATGATAAAGAGCTTAATTAGAGACAGATAAAATATTTAACTGAAGAAAATGACAGTAATGTACATTCTGTATGAGTCTCAATTTTTGTATTTCCTGATAAAACGAGGTGGGGAAAAAAGCCTTAAATTGAGCACAAGAAAATATTTAACAAAACATTGAATGGGGACTGGAAAATACTTTCCGGACAGCTGCAGATAGCTGGACAACAGCACACACATATTCAACTTTCCCTTGGGTCATCTGTAGGTTTCTGGTTGGAAATGGGAGTAACTGTGATACACACAGGCTTCTAATGAAATGTTGCAACGGAGTCCTTTGTTACCGAGTGACTAGGACACTGCATGACTACGTGCTTCATTTTGCTCAGAAATGAAGCCTGAGGAATTTTAATCAAACGCAAACGCAACAGAAGACACAGTGCGACCAAAAGTAATCTAAGGCACCATCTCCTAGACAAATGTCATCCTAAGAAGTTATGAATAAAAGAACCTCTAAGCCCCATAGCATGCAATACTGTGAAGCACTGGAATATGAGGATTATGAAGCATGAAGGCAAGGACAGTCAACAACTGCTCCGTGCCTGTAGGTGCTCAGAGTTGCCACAGCAACAAGATAGGCTGGAGGAGGCAGAAAGCAGCAAGCATGTATCTAGGGCTGCACTACTCACGCCCTCCCATCCTGTAGCTCCTACACCACTTCAGACATGTAAACTACAGAGGAAAGGCCACCAGGAAATATCCAGACAGACCAAAAATATATTCACCAAATTCTCAGTGGACATTCCACTGGCTTGACTCCTGGATTGATTTCTAGGTGCTTCTACTCAGCAAAGGAAAAACATAGGCTTAAGAAACAGGACACTAAAGAGTACACCTCAGCCATCAGTTAAGCATGGACCCCAGCTGTGTGTCAGGTTGAGCTTCTCCAACCAAACCATATCGGTTTGTGCACACATACTCTCAGGAGCATGCCTAGAGCACTCTGGAGGGGGAGAAACTGCACTAGAGTGACATTCCAAGCTCTCCCTCAACAAGTAAGATGAAGACTAAGTGCTCTGAACATAAACAGCTACTGGGCAGCTAGTGAAGCAAAAGAATATAAACAAGTCACAGTTTGCAATGTTCTACCCTGCCCTTTAATTACACAAAGACAGCAAATACTAATGAAGCACTTAGGGCTCAATGTCTTTTCAGGTAGCAGCAACTATTGCTCCAGGTTAGTGAAACACAGTAAAGCAAGTCCAGGGAAGCAAAAACTCAAGGATTAAACAAAAACAAGCAAAGGAACTGCGTTGTTTGTTTGTCTGTAGGGAAAGTTTTAAGAAGAATAAATCCCTCCAAAACAAGGAAACAAAGTCAGGAACAGCAAAAAGTTAAGTTATCCCAGAACAGGAGATGAAATGTGCAAGACCTCCCCACAGGTGATGATTACCTTCATGACTGGCAAGGAGAGTGAAACCAGCTTGGCATGGGATAGTACTAACCGTCAGAGAAGTGAACTCAGAATTAAGCAAATGAGACGATTTTCATTATCTGCATCCTGAATTTGCAAGATAGGAAAGCACAAGTCCTTAGACAACGCTGGACAGTTAGGTCAGGCATGTGCACAGGCCTCATCGGCAATCTAATTCATGCAGCAGCTTATGCAATACTTAGTCACAAACAGAAATATTATCACGTTCAGTATGTATTGCTTATCTGGTGGACCAGAAAATTAATTATAGGCACACCTAGAAGTTAGAGAAGATGCTGATGATTGTCCCTTCCTGCACCCCACTAAGAAGAAGTGCCTGACTGAAATGCTCACTATCCCATGTTTAAGCATGAGGGGTTCTGCTGCCCCATGTCTGCTCCTGCAAACCTCACGGGAGTCAGATGAGCAGCTGAGAGGAGAGTAACAAAACATTCTGGTGCTGGTATGCGGCTCATGTGCAGGGTCTACATCTGCTTCTGCCCAAAGGGACCAAGTATTTAATGGATTTTTTTTCCAGATGTAAAACTAGTTGCAAAAGCCAAACAGAACCTGGAAATATATCTCTTTTCTTGGCTTGGCCTCAGAGCCTAATGGGAGACACTCAAGGCAAATCTGGGCTCGCGCCAGCAGCAGTCTCAATACAGAGCTTTTTTTTCCTCCTTTCCACAGCAACTGACTTTAGAGGTTTAACATTCATGATATTAGCATGCACAGATTATGAAAAAAGAAATGAGGAAAACAACCTTTCTGCCAGAACTGGCATTTCATCTATCCTCCTGCACAGAGACACCGGTTCTCCGAGAAAATGAATCAATAATCTAAGCAACATGCAAGCCATTAGACAATGTGCATTTCAACCACATGCACTGAAAAAACACTTTCTTAGGCCAAATCCAAGCTCTGCTGAAGCCCAGGTGAGTCCTGTACAGCTGCTAACAGCTAATTTTGTACACCTGTGAACAACTTCAAGTTCTAGCAATGTTTCTGTTTACAACAAATAGAAGAAATCCTGCTCATCTGTCAGCAAAGTTCAGGCGGTCTTATAAAGGACAATACTGCATATTATGTCCAGCTGATTTTCATTCAGCTGCTATCTTGTAACCAGATTTTGTGTTTATTGGAAACAACTCAGTAAATAGGTCATAGGTCATAGTTAAGTTCTGTTACTAGAAATCACAAGAACAAGATATTTCTGAAATACAAGATAAACATTTCAAAGCCTTGTTATGATACATGTAAGTGAACATGTACACATACATGGAGAAATTATTTGTTCAGGGAGTAATCTGAAGTAGTAAGCAATATCTATGCAGCACTCAGCTGCACCAAGCACTTTTCAGTTCCCCTCTTTTCCCCCTCTCCAGCCACAGATCTGCTCTGAGCAATTCACCAAGAGGGATCCCAGTTGAAAAGGGCTCTCTCCTCTTCATAGTGCATACTTAAGTACTACCCTTGAATGCCACTCAGTAAAATGCTTTGCCAGCCCAGAGGTGTACCATCAAGTACAGGACAGCAACATCCTTGGTCTGCATGTGGCACTCTGTATCAGCTGAATAACATGGCCTAAACATGAAAAGGTACCAGTAGTGTAGCAATTATCTGCACTGTCTTCTACACACCTGAAGAATCTATAAGTTAGGCTCGTCTGAATGCACCTCCACCAACAGGAACTTTGAAACAAAGCTACAGGAGGCTGCAGAGAGAAATTCTACAAGCCCTTGCTTGCCTAATTTGAAACAGAAGCATATTTTTCTTAGCAACTGACATCTCATGAGATTCACTGCTTTCTGAAGTACAAAGCATCTGTGCAGGAAAATATTAAGTCTGTCATATGACCTTCCTATCTTTCATAAATTATTTTTTTTTTGGAGGGGGGAAGGGAAATGAGTCAGCCCTTGGCAGAAAAAGGTGTCCTTTTTCTGACTAAAGTGTGATTGTGTGTTTTGTTTAACAACTGAAAATCATCATCTTTCCAAGTAGCTGGTGGCATAATCAGTTTTGCCATTGTCATTGCAGCTTGTATCTTAACCCTCTACAGAGATTTTAAAAATGGCAGGTAAGTCTACAGACTTATTCAATACCCAACCCAAACCAGTTGACTCATTTATATACTTATATACTTGCACTGATCTTGGTTTTTCTCCTCAACAACATTAAACCACCATTTGAAACCAAGATTAATTCTCACAACTTACACTATGCTATTGGTCACAGCACTACCAGTATTCTTTTTGAAACGGCAAACTACAAGTGGTTGAGAGAAGTATTTAACCTGAACACAGCTCAGTCTTAAATTAAAACTTAACAGCCATACTCCTCCACTGCTCATACACTGTGTGCTGAGGCAACGCCTAACATAAAATGGTCCACACTTCAAGAAAAGTTTGAATAAAACAGGCATCAATGTAAACAATGTTCTGTGAAATTTAAGATCAGCTTTTTCATGAGCCTTCACTGAATATATAAGTCACTGTTTTAAATACTGAAAAAAATCCCAGAGGTATCTGCTTAGGAAACATATTTTCCATATTTTAAGGTCAGCTTTTAAACATCTGCATCTGATAAACATTTTATTTCCATGTTACAGTATACAAAAATAGTACTGGCAGATCCAGTTGCTATTATAATTCATTTCAGGGCTTTGACATATAGCCCTATTCTGATAGAGTAATACGTAGATCATTCTTGTTCAGAAGATCATTAGCTAAGCTAAAAGGTTATAGCTCTAGAGTAAGTGTTGAAGATAAAACATGTAGTATGTACTGGGTTGTTCATCTTTGTATCAACAAATATTTTTCAGTAGGTTGCCATACAACTTAACTACCATCCAACTTTTTTTTATCCACTAGAGGACAGAACTCTTGAACTCCTTCATACCTGTATCAAACTTTTCACTTTGGCTGCCATGTTCTATTGCCCTCATCATTGTAATTCCACTCTTCTGGAGCAGACATCAATGTAATTCCACTCTTCTGGAGCAGACATCAATGTAATTCCACTCTTCTGGAGCAGACATCAATGTAATTCCACTCTTCTGGAGCAGACATCAATGTAATTCCACTCTTCTGGAGCAGACATCAATGTAATTCCACTCTTCTGGAGCAGACATCAATGTAATTCCACTCTTCTGGAGCAGACATCAATGTAATTCCACTCTTCTGGAGCAGACATCAATGTAATTCCACTCTTCTGGAGCAGACATCAATGTAATTCCACTCTTCTGGAGCAGACATCAATGTAATTCCACTCTTCTGGAGCAGACATCAATGTAATTCCACTCTTCTGGAGCAGACATCAATGTAATTCCACTCTTCTGGAGCAGACATCAATGTAATTCCACTCTTCTGGAGCAGACATCAATGTAATTCCACTCTTCTGGAGCAGACATCAATGTAATTCCACTCTTCTGGAGCAGACATCAATGTAATTCCACTCTTCTGGAGCAGACATCAATGTAATTCCACTCTTCTGGAGCAGACATCAATGTAATTCCACTCTTCTGGAGCAGACATCAATGTAATTCCACTCTTCTGGAGCAGACATCAATGTAATTCCACTCTTCTGGAGCAGACATCAATGTAATTCCACTCTTCTGGAGCAGACATCAAGTACAACTTCAGTTCTTCAAGACCTCCAACTTACTTCATGAGAGGCTGGGACTAGTGGGTAAAAAAACACATCAACCTCCAATACTCTCAGCATCACTTCAGAAGACCAAACCACTCAGGAAGTAAATGAGTAGTGGGAAAGTGCACTGCCAAGAGGTCAGTGAATGTTCATTGCACTTGCTTTCATCCCTGCTCATTCAATGTCAATGGCCACCAAACCATTTGATGCTGCATTAATAGCAAAGCCCTAGGTCAGCACCTCCACCGGTTGCTGGGTTAAAAGTGAAACTTGCTCATAGGTAAAAGAGGGGTGTGAAAGACCTTCACACCTGAGGTCTGCAAGCACACATCCATGGGGACCAAAACACAATGGCATGCCTGCAATGGACATCTGCTTCTTGAAGCCTTAAAGAAGAGATGTCACTGTTCAGCCATTTGTTCATCAAGTTAAGAGAGGAGGAGGTGAGCTATCTTCACTTTTCTTTTCTTACATTAACTTAGCACTTTCATAATGCAGCAAGTCAATACAGGACACAGAACGTTACCATGTGCAAATGTGGCTGACACTGTTGAGTAATATAGCTATTTTAAACCCTGTGCTGCTAAGCAACACTGACAGTATGGTTAGAACATTTTGGAAATACCGAATGCTTCAGTTCTTCCCCCCCTACACACATATAAAAGCTGCTCCTGCACTATACATGTATCCAGAAGCTGTGCAAAGATAGTACTTCAGTTTTTATTGGGCTAGTTCTCCATAGTGTTGCAAGGACACTGGTCAAGTATACACAGAGAAAGCATCTTTGGAGATGCACAAACGTGGCCCCCTTGATTTGTATTTAAACAGCCCAAAGGGACCATTCCCCAGAGAGGCTGGTTAGTCAGCTGTTTGTGTCAGACACTCACAACTAACGAAGAAAAGAAAAATACTGAGTCCCCTTGAATCAAGAATGACACAGGTTGGGATCACCTCCAAATATGGCACTTACCTGAACTGTCCAAATAAGAGCAGTACAAGTCCCTTCAAGAGCCAGAAGGGTATTTGTGACCAGCACTACAACCCAAAGAGCAACTGCTGACTGCTAACATTAAAAACTTTTTCATGCTTGCAGAGAAACAGGAATAGAAGAGAGCATGGGGAAAAAACATCTAATGTCATAGGAGGTAGCCAAAAGATGGAAAACTTAGGTGAAACAGAACTTACTACACTGACGAATGTTATTTTAAATCTGTCTATTTACCTATCTCTCTGTCAATCTTCAGCAGTAGAAAAGGAGAAACCAAGTCTGGAGGTCTCTAGTCCAGCAGCTGCCAGTACTCAGTCCCTTTGAACTGGGACTTCCATGTTGCTCTCTTTAACAAGAAATCACTGCAAAATGACCTGGTGCCTTCCTCTTGGATGGAGTATTACACATGGTTTGTTTGCATTTCCTCAGGCAGAATTGTAGCTCTAAGGTATGCCTGATTAAGAAACATTACCCAGTTTTGACATAACATACTTCAAACTTTTCATAAGCTTATTCCTTTCACTGTTATTCTAATTTATTCAAGAGTATTTCATTTTGCCACAGACATTAGCAAGGTTACAAACATTCATGTGTCTTCAACTATTAATTTTATGGTATCTTTCACTTCATCATATATTTAGCCATCTATTAATTTACATGGATGATTTCATTGCTAATCATTTCTCCTAACACCCTTTCAGACATTTGTGACTTCAATACTGAAGATGTAGGTGGCTGAAAACACTCGTTTGTCTTCCTCCTCCCTCCTGCAATCTAAAATTAAAATTATGTGACCAGAACAGCATGCCTCACACATTCTACACTTCTTTGACAGATAGCACAGGTCTAGACCCAGTTTCCACTAAAAAGTGAATCACTGAAGAATGCCAAGGCAAAGATTCTCTGAAGCAGGGACATTATAGTTTCCTGAGGAGAGAATGACATAAGATAGAAGTGGAACCCAACTTTCAGTATTTCAAAGGTACCATTAAGCAAGATGCTTTGGGTGAAAACAAACAAAAAGAGAAGTATTTACTTTCTAGTTGACTGATTTTTACTGGAACAGACCCTGATTTGATCAGATGAAAACTACAGCACTGTATGAGAATCCCGTGTTTCAAAAATGTCTTTCTGGCTACAGAAAACACATTTAAACAGCACCTCTTTGGACCATTCTTTGCTTATTCCAAAATAAGTCCCAGCATTTCACTTTCCATAATTAACGTAGGCTGCTAATCCTAATCCCATTGCATATATCTCCCTGATCTGCAACATGACTATCATGATGATGGGTGCCTGTGGAAGATACCATTTAAGCACAGTAGCCTTCAACCTCCAGTATTTAAAAACCCTCTTCATCTATCGAAGGGCAACTATTCTCTCTTTTCACCATGACACACTGCAAAACAAGAGACTACAGCATGACTAATGAATCCCTAAATTTCCATCTGCCAACACAAGTCAGTCAGTGTTTCACCGCTCGCCCCCTACTACTTAGTGCTCTGAAGCATCTGTTGAGCACTGCACCTGACCCACTTCAAAGCAAGATAGTGGAGAACTGCAGCAGGTATCATGCAAGCAAATCTTCCTGGCAGGGCACCAGACACCTCTTGGTTGCTCATGCTGTTAAACAAAAGGGTATTTTTGATAGCTCTGTCTTCTTTTGTTCCACCATCAAGTTTCATTTGCTGAAAATCACAGGAAGACCACAAAAAAAGTCTTTATTTCCATGTCCAGTATCAAGGTTTACATTCATGACTGATCAAGTATGATCTGCTTGCACATTTTCTGTTCTCATTAGAAGTCTCTTCTTTATATTAAATGTCTTTTTTTTTTTAATTAATTTTTTTAATTGCCTCTTTCTGGGAATCTTTCCTGCCAAATTTAAACACCAGAATGAAAAACTGAGCAATTAATTTATATAAACTTAAAATAATGTACTTTCAAGGTCCAAACTATTGAAAGGAAGAGAGAGACTGGAAGTGAAGGAGGTCATTCTTCTCTGCTTATTTCAGATGTCACTCGGTGACCTGGTTTGTAAGCCCAGTAAGTAAAACCAATCCTCTTCTCTGTTCTCGCTCCCTTCTCCTCAGCCCACCAACAGCAGATCCCACCAAATCTGATACCAAATACTGCTACAGCTTTGCTGACAGGGAAAGCCTAACACAGGTACTCGATAACAGCAGAACAAAAACTGACTGATGGAGGGGAACTTACAGCCATTTTGATGCAAGTTTGCACCACTTGCTGAAATTCGACCAACATGCTGGAGGGTACCTTGCCCATTCTGCAGCTCTACTGTGTAAGGGTATTCTTGTTCTACTGAGATGCAACCATATGCTGTAAGCTGTTACGATCAGCAGAAGCATTACTGCATTAGCACCTACAAGGCTCAATTAGGGAGAAGTCTCCTGCTGTGCCAGGCATGTCAGAAATGATGAAAGCAGACTGCTGTAATCCTAGAATCAGTTCTATGCTATACAGACAAGTTGCTGGAGTCAAACAAAAGAAACAGATGGGAGGGAATATCCCTTGGCTAAAAGGATAAAGCTATAGTGAAATCAGGGCACATTTTATCAAAACCTGAAACTTCAATCAGATGTTTGAGATCATGGCCAGCCTGACACTAGGCAGTCTGGAAAGGAATGTTTAGCTAAGCATCACTTTTCCAGACAGGGAGCTCTTTCCAAATGCACATGGCAGCACCAAAAACAACAAAAAAGTGTGTGCAATACAATGCACAATAAAAGTCAGAGCTGAGTAAGAATGTATATCCAGATTAAGCTCATTTCAGAACGTCTTGTTTGTTCACATTCATAAAAAAGGTAAAAGGACTTAATTGATTTTTGTGTTTTGGTAAAAATCCAAAGCTCAGAACAGGCAAAGCTGGCATTGAATCATCATATATAGGATACTGTAATCAACAAAAGGGTTGGGTTTTTCCTCCTCATCACTTCTAGTTCACAAGGATGCAAAGGTCAAATGTGACTGAAATAAGTGTGGCTGCTCAATGCTCTCAGAGAAAAAGTCAATGGGAACACAGTAGGCATGCTGTTATGAAGATGCAGAAGACATGGGAAGGACAATCGTGGTCATTCATTTTTTTTTAAATGGTGTGCTGCAGCAAGACTTTTGGGGCAGTTCTTCCCTTAACAGAAAGCAGTAAATATGACTGAAAACCCATTCCCCACTTTCTTTTTCTTTTTTCCACTTGATTTTCAAAACGGAACAAACAACAAATGTTAAGTAGCATCAGCCATCCTTTACTCCTCCTAAAACTCTACCAAGAGCACTTGGTCATAAAGAATGATGTCTGGCCTCTCAATCTCTGATGCATCATAGCCAAAGTTGTCACAGAAAAAGAAAATACTCTTCCTATGAAACTGGGAACAATTTGTTTCCATGGCAGCAATGACAGTGATGAGCGGCTCTGGCAAACAGCTTGAGAATTATTAGCAGCACAATGTGGATCAGATGACTTACATACAACATAAATAGTGCAGGAGATGATGAGAGCAAGCCATAGCCTTTGAAGTATGAGAATGATAGAGCAAATGATCAGATCTAGACTTCTGTATTTTCCTTTCATCCCTAAGCAGAGTCAGGAGAAAACTGTCAGTGGAAACAGATAAACAGCACTGGAGAAGATATTTGATGGCATCTCCGAATCATAACAGTGTAACACCAAAGTGGGGTTGCAACAGCCAACATCTGTGTAAGAAAAGCAGCAATTTTAACAATTTTCAAAGTGAGGTGTAAATTTTGCTTCATCTGCTCCCTGCAACACTGTCAACTGTTACCTGAAACAGTCTGACAGGCACTGTACTACTCTGTGGAAGTGGCATATCTAAAACAGCATCCACTCAAAACTAATTTTCATCAATGGAGTAAGTGTTATCCATCCTCAGCTTTGAAGGGGATTGACACATAAGTTCAAGGTGACACAAACCCATGAGAAGAACCCAAGTCAGGCTTCCAACCAGCTGTTCTGAGCACAGGATTTCACTTCACCCCCATCTGTCCATAAACATGGAGATAAATATCCTAAGTCATTAGAGGATCCCACCTTAATATTCTGTCTCATCTCTTTACAACTTTGAACTAGAATTTCAGTTCCAAAACTAACTTGACACGTTGATTGTCAACCACCTGCAACAGTTTTTGAAACAGGACATTAGCTAAAACATCAGTAGCACTTAAAATACAAAAACTTGCACAGCAGCTAGACCTACACTGCGACAGATTAGACTCACTGTAAAGTTTTTTATATGGATTCACTTAATTTTGTTTATTACTAATACAGAAGATTGCTAGTAGGCACATTTTAAGAGTAATATTGCTAACACAGTTATGACACTGCAACCATGAAGGCACCTTGAAGACTGAGTAGCATCACAGCTATGCCAGGGCTAATCCACTTAAGAAAATCAAGATTAAATTACTCACTTGACATTACTGAGAACAAGATGACAAAGTGTACCTTCAGTGATAGCTTTGGTAACTCTACAAGAAAACTCAAAACTTTTCATGGACATTACATCCAGTCTCCAGTATCGATTATATCCATAAAACATAATGCAAATAACCTAAATAACTGGAAAAAAATCAGGCTGAGTAACTGGATAGAACAAACTATTTTGTTCTATTTGAAGCAATAAAACATTCTGTTGTCCCCCTTCAGGTTCCTCAGACTCAAATAACACAACAAGGAACTTCCCCTCAATTAAAGAGTAATGTGCCAGAGACAAGCTTTGAAAGAAGCTAGAACTGACATCTTCCTTTTCAAGGAATTATCTTTTGCAGCCATCAACTAGTCTTGAAAAAAATAGTATGGGAAAATAAGCACTATGAGGGTGCATCCATCCCCACAGGAAGTATACATGTCTATAAGTATACATTGAGAAGAAATATCTATAGCATGATGCTTGTGGGAACATGGGAAGAGGAATTTTGTGTTGCTTAAAAATATAAGTAATGATGGCCAGCTGTGTCAGAGCAATCGCCACCTAGCCCAGTATTCTGACTCAGAGAATGACAAAGGCAGATGCTGTTTAGAAAGATCATGTGAGTCTCGTCAGTTTTTGCAGCTCTTTCCCCTTCTACTCCCTGAGGATTTGGAATTGCTATATTAAAGAAGTTAGTGGGTACTTGGACCTTACCATTGAAGCTTTCCATGAAATCCTTAATTCTTTCCTATGTGTAAATCACAGCCTTCCAATATTAACCCTCACTGTGATGGATGCTTGTGCTGGTTTGAGGCTAACTGCAATATTTTAATAGAGAAAATTACCCTATAGGCTGTGAAAGGAAAACATGGTAATGTCTATTTTACTCATAGGCTTGCTGAGATTGTTTTGTGAAAAGAACATAAACACAGATAAGGCATTTGCAGTCTGTCTCTCTCTGGGAGAACAGCGTGTTGGGCAGTCTAGCAGCTTCTGGCTCTGGCTCCTCTGCTGATTAATCTTCACTAACCACTTTTTCTCCTAACCCACCTGGCCCATCCTCCAAGCTCACCTTGTGCGTAAGGCAAACCTTGGGGTAAGGTACAGGGGTGGGGAGAAGGTGGAAGGGTGGTTGGGAGCCCCTCCTGGGGTCTCTGATTTCTGGGAGTGGTGTTATGTTTCTGTATTCCCTTTAACTTGTCTATTTCTGTAAATATTCCTGTCTATAGTGTATATCTCTGCTTGTACATTGTGCTGAGCTGTAAATAGAGTTTCAGTCCTTAACTTCCAGCGGGTTGAGTTCTAGTCTGGGTCATTTTACAAAGTGTGGGGGGCGGGGAACTCCCAAACCTTCACAATGCTGCAGAGTTTGATCAACAGCAGTGCACAGATTTCAGTCACACACAAAAAAAAACCAAAAAAAAACCCCACCCCCCCACACAGAGGCAACTGTCTGCAGCTCTTTAATATCCATAATTACTTTTTCCCTTTATTATCTGTTTATCTCAAAGGGAAAGACATCCCTCTTTAAGTTAGTTCAATTCCCATTTGTCTATTTGGGAGAACTTAAAAGTTGAACTCTATTAAAGTTTACTGAAGCCAAGACAATTCATACTGGGGTCCTGGCAGAAGAGTATAGAAGCCATCTTTATTTCCTTTCTAAATGGCATGAAGGCCCTTCCCAGGAAAGAGCATTTGTACATTTCACGGTCCTATTTTAAACTACCATTTTGATAATCTTTCCTCCTGAGCTCATGCTCCTAGACATTTCATTGTTCCCACAGTATTACAGCACTAGAAGGAACCATGAGGCTACCACCACTGTTACCATGTAAAGTCAAGTGCAGTCACCTGAGTTTACTGTAACTGCAGCATCTGCTCTTATGCCTCTGTCAAAAGAAAAAACAAAACAAAAAAAACAAACAAAAAAACCCCAACCACTAACCCAACAACAAACCAAGCTCCTGAACACATTCATGTAAATTAAGACTGTTATTTCTATGCATAACCCCCACATATTGAACTTAAATTCCCACCCTTGCAGTCCTTGGACAAGGTTGCCCACACAGCAAGAAAGCTGTTTAAAAGCTTATTCCTGTGCCAGTTTGGTTTACTGTCTAGCCAGGAAATGCTTCTGCCTCCCCTTGTTCAAAGGACATCAACATTATTCAAGTTTAGCAAGAGCACTCATTATCCTAGCTGAAAGCAACAAAACATCACCCTTTGAGTACACTAACTGCAGGAAAGCTTTGGGATGAGAAGAAAAGCCTAAGGGAAAAAAACAAGTATAAAAAGATTATAGTTACCCTTTGATCCATGGAGAAAGATCTTGCTTGGACTAGATCCTAGTTAAAGGGCTGCGTGAGCATGCTGATACCTTTTTTTAAGCTCGACGTGGAAGCACTGCAGTGTTAGTGCAGTGCCACCGGACTACGATAAGCAAGTGACATGTGACACTGGCTCCACAAAAATCTCTTCTAGTGGCAAGCGTTAGCTGAGTTTTGACGTACCTGGCAAGCCCAAGGAGGCAGGGTCTTAAACATATAAATCTCAAACACTTAAACACAAGTTAATAAAGCACTGCCTGCAGTGGTCTGACATGGGACTTTTTTCAGATCAAGGGTACCCCCACACTCAACTGGTGAAGCTCTCCTTTATAGCATGCCTGAATAGATTTAGGTTAAAAGCTAAGCACAGAAACGGCCAAAAGGAGTTGAAGAATCACTTGAACTTGTCAGGAAATGCTCTTTGGTTGCTGCTAGACCAATGATGCCCTTGTCGTTGAAACGGGCTGGATTAAATTGAAGCACATCAGTCAAGAGACCATTTCCTTCAGGCTCTTTCAACAGCCAGCACATGTCAGAGCATGCCTGACACCAGCTGTCCTCTCATAAGGGCTCTTCTATGAGCTCACTCCTGCCACCCTGCACAGTTAGCCAGAGAAAGCCTCCGCAACTATGAGGCTAAAGTTAGCTGGTAACATAGAAACGCATTCTCACTACCCACATATCCAGATGTCAGATCAATTTAAGCATATTTAACCATATTCAAAAATCTATGTGTTGCCAGGAAAACAAGTGCACTAATTTGTGCCTGTGAGAACTTCAACTGACAAATTCAGAAGCCACACAGAAGTGATAAACAGGTTAGATAGGGGAAATAATCATGCAGTTAATCTTGGCTGTAATTTGTCAATATAGGGCTTTTAGCGAGCAAAAAGCATTTGTACAGAGACCTAGAAAAACGAAGCACTGCCAAAAAGATCAGCTGCTAGAAGCAACACTGCCATCTCATGATTTTATTTCAAGTCTCATGATAGTCAGTGCTTTTATCAGGGCTTCAGCCTCTCAACTGTTAAATCTTGGCTGTAAGCTGTTAAAAACCAGAAACAAAACCAAACAACCAAACAAAAAACCTCAACGTTTTCTAGCCTCCATGTTTTCTGATAAAAAGCCTAAAAAAATTATATTTTTTAATGATTCATAAATATGAAAAAGCAATAAACTTGAAGTACACAATTTAAAAACAAGCTGTGCTTTTGGGCAAGAATTTTCCAACACCTTGGTGTTCTGCATCCAATCACTACTGTGAGCTAGGTAAGCACTGCTGGAAACTCAGCAGATCACTTCACAGGCACCTTTGAAAATGTCTGACCCTCTGCTCTACTAGCTCCAGAGCCCAGTGTTTGGGTATCCAAGAGGAAAAAGCAAACACCTCAAAGATAAGAGCACACACCTGCCTTGCAGTACAACTGCTGGCAGGGATCATCACGTCCTAGAGCTTGGCAACTTCTCTAGTTCCTAACAAGAAACAGAGTCGCTTGATGGACAAACCACCTACAGATCCCCTCTCCTCCACTGAATTTACAGGTAAAAGGGCCGTACTTGCAGGCTGTGATTTGGTGCTCACAAGTGCATACAGAGCCATTTAAACCTGAAACAAGACGACTTTTGCTCTTCAGGGGAATGCTTTGCTCTTCAGCTGACTCCTTTCTGTGATGTTTCTCACCCTGGGTGCATCTTCCTCCCATCATGCAAACACTCTCCTTGCTCTCCGTGGCATGAAAACCTTCTAAACACAATTTCACTGGCCCAGCAGAAGTGGGGAAGAACCCCATATCCACACCAATTCAAAGCAGTCTCTCAGTGATAAACACAATGAATAAATTCTCTGAATTCCACCTATCTTATTTCATCTATGCAGCTGGAAGGCTTCTACATAGCTTTAATTACCTGTTGCATTTCACTATTTTGGAAGAGCAGAAAGAGGTTAAGCCAGGCTGCAGATACCACCAAACCGAAGCAAGTAAGCCTCACCAAAAATCACACAGGGCACAGCACCCCAAGACCCCACAGCTGCTTACCCCAAGTATTCTGCAGCTACAACCCAGACCCAAAGCAAGTTGGAGTTGTGCTTTGCTTTGAGGCTTGTGACAAGTTTCTCGGGCCACATCTGCTCACGGAGGCAATAAAACCGTAACACTCAGCAGAGGAACATGTGCATATTTGGAGCTGTACTCTTGATTCAAAGGGCTACTCAGAAAAGCAGATGCCCTAGGGGGGCTTTATTCATTTCCATCCTCCATATAGAGTTATAGCAGCCTTTGGCTGACAAAGGCCATTGAGATGACTGAGTTCAACCTTTTTAGTGAAGAAGGTTCTTCTAATACCCAATCTGAATATCGCCCACTGCAGCTTAACGCCATTTCCTCTTGTCCTCTTGTCCTATCACTTGATACTATACTAGGGAGAAGAGATCGACACCCACCTCACTACAATCTCCTTTCAGGTGGTGGTAGAGAGTAAGATGATCTCTCCTCAGCCTCCTTTTCTCCACACCGAAAAAACACCAGTTCCATCAGCTGGTCCTCACAAGACCTGTTCTCCAAATGCTTCACCAGCTTCATTGCTCTTCTCTGGACAGACTCCTGCATGTCAATGTCTTTCTAATAGCGAGGGTCTCAAAACAGAACACAAGTACTCAAGGTGCAGCCTTACAAGTGCTGAGTACTGGGCAACAATCACTTCCCTGGTCCTGCTGGTCACACTGTTCCTGATACAGGCCAGGGTGCTGATGGCTTTCTTGGCAACCTGGACACACTGCTGCTCACATTCAGTTGGGCTGTCGATCAACACCCCCAGGTCTTTGCAGGTAGAATTTCCATCCACTTTGCTGCAAGCATGTAGTGTTGCATGGGGTTGTGACACAAGTGCAGAACCTGGCACTTTGCCTTGTTGACTCTCATACAACTGGCCTCAGCCCATCATCCAGCCTGTCCAGGTCCCTTTGTAGAGCCTTCCTGCCCTCCAGCAGATCAACATCGCCTCCTAGCTTAGTGTCATCTGCAATCTTACTGAGGGTGCATTCTATCACCTTGTCCAGAACACTGATAAAGATATTAAACAGAATTCATCCCCAAATTGAGCCCTTGGAAACACCATTTGTGACCAGTTACCAACTGGATTTAACTCCATTTACCACCACTCTTTGGGACCAGCCATCCAGCCATTTTTTTATGCAGTTAAGTGTCCACCCATCCAAGCCATGTGGAGCCAGCCTCTCCAGAAGCGTGTTGTGGAAAACAGTGTCAAATGCCTTACTAAATTCCAGGTAAACAACATCCACAGCCTTTTATCCATTAAGCAGGTCACTTTGTCATAGAAGGAGATCAGGATAGTCAAGCAGGACCTGCCCTTTGTGAACCCATGACTGTGCCTTATCACCTGATTGCCCTGCATGTGCTGCATAACAGCACTCAAGGTGATCTGCTACATGATCTTCCTTGACAATGAGGTCAGACTGACAGGTCTGTAGTGCCTCAGGTCCTCATTCTGGCCCTTCTTGTAGATGAGAGTCACATTTGCCAACCTCCAGTCACCTGGGACCTCCCCAGTTAGCCAAGATTGCTGGTAAATAATGGAAAATGGGTTGATGACCACTTCCAGCCCCATAGACTGGTGTATGTCTAAGTGGTGCAGCAGGTCACTAACCATCTCCTCTTGTATTATGTGGACTGTCTTCCAACTCAGAGGGTCGGGCACCCAGTGACTAGCTGGCTTTACTACTAAAGACTGAGGCGAAGAAGGTATTGAATGCCTTAGCCTTTTTCTTACTTACAAATTAGAGATTTTCCAGACTAGGAGGTTTCTGGAGAAGCAAACATCAACAGCAAAGCTCATGAGCTTTTTTCCCTTTGCAGAAGAGCACCAGTAGAGGCCACCACAAACCCAACTGAGCAGGTTTTCAGTTGCAAAGGCAGGTGTGTAGGTTACCCTCACTGAGGGGAAAAGAGACTGGAGATGGGATCAGGGCTTCAGCTACATCTCAACCAGTATTTGCATAAGGCATCAAAGCAAGTCTCATCCCTGTCAGCCATCAGAAGCTTTTGATGCATTATTCACGCTTTTGTTTATATTCCACTCTTCTTCAGTTTGAAGCTCATTATTATGTTCAGAAGAGCACAAGTGAAAAAAATGGTAAATAACATGACAGCATTTCCTGGACATCATGTGAAGTCACAGTATCACAGTATCACAGTATCACAGTATCGCAAGGGTTGGAAGAGACCTCAGAGATCATCAAGTCCAACCCATCACCACAGCCCTCAAGACTAGACCATGGCACTAAGTGCCATGTCCAAACGTGCCTTGAACGCCTCCAGGGACGGTGACTCCACCACCTCCCTGGGCAGCCCATTCCAGTGACAAATTACTCTCTCAGTGAAGAACTTCCTCCTCACCTCCAGCCTAAACTTGCCTTGGCGCAGCCTGAGACTGTGTCCTCTTGTTCTGTCACTGGTTGCCTGAGAGAAGAAGGTAACCTCCTCCTGGCCACAACCACCCTTCAGGTAGTTGTAGACAGCAATAAGGTCCCCCCTGAGCCTCCTCTTCTCCAGGCTAAACAGTCCCAGCTCCCTCAGCCTCTCCTCATAGGGCTTGTGCTCCAGGCCTCTCACCAGCCTCGTTGCCCTTCTCTGGACACGTTCAAGCACCTCAATGTCCTTCCTAAATTGAGGGGCCCAGAACTGGACACAGTACTCGAGGTGTGGCCTGACCAGTGCAGAGTACAAGGGGAGAATGACCTCCCTGCTCCTGCTGGCCACACTATTCCTGATGCAGGCCAGGATGCCATTGGCCTTCTTGGCCACCTGGGCACACTGCTGGCTCATGTTCAGGCGGGTGTCAATCAGCACCCCCAGATCTCTCTCTGTTTGGCTGCTCTCCAGCCACTCCGACCCCAGCCTGTAGCTCTGCATGGGGTTGTTGTGGCCAAAGTGCAGCACCCGGCACTTGGACTTGTTGAATGCCATCCCGTTGGACTCTGCCCATCTGTCCAGGCGGTCGAGGTCCTGCTGCAGAGCCCTTCTGCCCTCCAACCCAGCAACATCAGCCACCAGCTTGGTGTCATCTGCGAACTTGCTGATGACTGACTCAATGCCCTCGTCCAGATCATCAATGAAGATGTTAAAGAGGATGGGGCCCAGCACTGATCCCTGGGGCACTCCACTAGTGACTGGCCTCCAGCTGGATGTGGCACCATTCACCACCACTCTCTGGGCTCGGCCCTCCAGCCAGTTCCTAACCCAGCGCAGAGTGTTGGCATCCAAGCCACGAGCTGACAGCTTAGCCAGCAGTTTGCTGTGGGGGACAGTGTCAAAGGCCCTGCTGAAGTCCAGGTAGACCACATCCACAGGCCTCCCCACATCCACCAGGTCCTGCGCCATCCAGTAAGGAGAAATCCCAGTGAATCTTTACCAAGAGAGGTTTGGATTAAGCTGTCATCCCTACATCCTCTTGTGGTTCACAACAAAGCCTCACCTACTGATGTCAAATTCAATTTCTGCTAGGAGAAACTAATATGGGCCAGCTATTTTTCCTCACAGGTTTCTCACCAGTTAAGTCATCACCTCAAAATCCTATATATATATATGAAGACCCCATCCTTATATCCACTCCTTTCTTAGGAACAGCTACAGACCAAACAAACTGCACAATCCAAACAAGATTGCTTCAGTCATAAATTGCCACTGAACTAACAAATGCAGTGTGATCAGGCCAGCTCAAGCCAAGATTTGTTTCAGAGCTTACACATATCAATCTAAACTCCAGTCTGAAACTAATTTTGCATGGTCACCTGGTGTGCATTTTACAAGTAAGGAGTCGTGGATATATTTTTGGCTTATGGTCTTGAAGAAAGACAACTGGAGTTAAGGTCAGAGTGGTCAAAACAAAAAACTTAAAAGAAATTTAAAATGGATTACTAGCAAGCTACAAACAAGGCAATCTGGCCCTTCTTATTACCACAATATTTAAACAATACTGTAATTCCTAATATTGCTGTAATCTTCCAATCCTCCCTTTCACGTTGTGGTTTGAATGAGGATCAGCAAATTAATAGTATGACTGCAAGTTTACAGAGACCATTTATTTTACTACAACACTTAAAACACCAGTCCTTTTTTCTTACTGCTTTCCTGTAACATTCCTCACACAAAAAACACTCCCTTTCCAGCAGTATTAATCATACTATTGACTACAGATCCTTAAGTTAAAAGTTAGGTGTTGATTATTGCACATATGGTCATTATTTACAAGATACGTCTCAGCTGTCAAACCAAGAAGTCCCAGTAATAGTTCAAAGACAACTGTTTCCTGAAAGTCTGATTTTTTTTATAGTAGGACTGATCTTTCCTCAGCACTAATCAACCCACAGCAACCAAATAACACTGATTGCAGAAGACCACATACTCCCACAGACAGAAGCTTTAGCACCAGGCAATTCCTGTGCCAGCACAGCCGCAAGACTCCTCATGTGCAACACCTTCAAGTCACTTGCTAGTGTGAATCACTAAAGCAAAACTCCTACACTTGTGTGCTTTCTGACTTGCGCTAGGAAGCATCATCCAGGAACCTCCTCTAAAACTGTTTTTTAAAAGGTGCGTGTAAAAAAGGAAAGTGAAAATAAAACAGTATAAAATTGTTTACATACCAACCACACACAATTAGTGGCAGATTCCACAGATTCTACATAGAAAAAAATTCTGCAGTGTATGCATGTATATGAGCTCATCAGGCTTGAAGGAACCTTAAGACTATTTTGATTAATCCAAAGATTTGATTAAGAAGCCATTTTTTATTTTCTAAACAGGAAGGCTGTCAGGCAGTACCATCTAGAACTAATATAAGCAGAGTACACAGTTCACCCAATTAATGTGCTTTTAGAAGAAACCATAATGCCACAGATCCTCAACCCCGGCTCTCAAGCACTGCTCCTGGATCTTGAATGAGGACATTTACTGGAACCACGCAGGCCCTTTTGAATCAAAGTAGTAGAAAGGCCTCTATTCGCCCTTTGCAATTCCTAAAAATGAGAGCAGTAGCCTTTAAACATGGTCAGAATAAAATCCCCAATTCTGGCTCAAGCAGAGGGGTCTTTCATCACAGATTCCATGAAGACTGACCCAGGCATCAAGAGGTGGTCAAGTCTGGGCTAGGTGCACCTCAGAGAGTCAAAAAACCCAGCTACGGCAGAGTAAGCCCACCCTTCCAGCTCATCCACAGCCTGTGCTTGAACCCAACTGGCAAGAACAAACCAGTAACTGCAGCTAACTACTGCTGCAAGCTATTTCTAAATCATCCCTCGCTGTCTAGTTTATTGCACACTGAGTCATTAATTGAGCATTACAGGTTAAAGGCACATAAATCCAGGTTAGAGTGATAAACAGGAAGACAGTGCACACGTGTTCTCTCCCAGCTGTTTATGTTACACACTTGCTATTGAACACACACATGGGTTCACAGATATCTTTATTTTTTCAGACTTGGATAGACCTACATCTGTCATTAGCTCAGCAGTCTATAAAGAAAAGGAGGAAGCGTGACAAAAGAATTTGAACACCTAAAAGGTTTCCGCTAAGAGGATGAGAGTGCATCATCCTCCCTATTCACCAGGGACAGACAGTACAGTTGGCTTAAAATGACAGTAAAAAGAACTTTAGATGGGCTATTAGGAAACTGTGGGGAAGCAGTGATTGGAGGAAGAGGAACAATAGTAAAAACAAAGTCCCACCCCAGGTATAAGGATCAGAACAGGTGACCTAGAGATGCTACAGTGTAAGCGTCTGGAGGCTTTTGGTAACAGGTGAGACACATGTGTGCTGGGAATTGCATGGAGACTGCAAGTTGCTGGGGGAGAAACAACGGCATGATAGCTCTGTGTGCTTTCTTGCAGTATAATGATTGCCAGATATAACTCACTCACACCTGAGTGTTGTCTTACAAGTGCTTTCACCAACAGTCATGTATCTATTAGCTGACAGGAGATTATGCTTAGAAATGCATTTACCAGAGGTGAATGGCAATCCAAGACTTTTTAAAAAGGTCTGAAGAGAGGCTCTTACCTTCAACAATTGGCCTCTGCTCCAACTCCTGACTTTGAACTACTCCCTTGATGACACCTTCTGCATTTCAAAGCAATTCAAAGACCCATCCGAGAGAATTTGACAGGTTTTTGCGAACAAAGACAATGCAGTTTCCTTTTTGATCCAGAGGGAATAAAGTTTATTTCAACGTTTTCAGCTTTTACTGGATGGTACTTGACAGAAATGAGTAATTCCTTTGGTTTGTTTTTTTTTTTGTTCAGTCATAAAGATCAATATTTTGAAAACATAACAATTATCTCAACAGGTCTGTAAAAGAAGGTCGAGCATGATGGGTTTTTTATTGACCAAAGGACAACAAAACTAATCTATTTCCTTCCTCTTCATACTCATATGTATTAATCCTTTAAAGTGAAATTTTGTAGAAGTTGCTTTTCTCTGTTTACCTATGTAGTACCATAATGCTCTGGATAATGCACAACAGCTTTTATCCACAGATTTTTGGCATCTATATTCTTGAAGCTGTTACAGAAAGCAATAGAAAATGTAAAAATATTACCAGGAATTTCTGAAACTCTTTTATAGTTCATTAATGACCAGATCTTTCCAGTATCTCCCAAGACTTAGGCAATTCTTTCCACATATTGGTAATGGCTGCACTTCACAAATGTAACTGTTCAACATATGTATTTGCTTTTTAGAAGCAGTTCTTCCATTCAGAATAAAAACAGTTATGAACCTACAATACAACAACTTTAACAACATACCAACAAGTTTCAATGACAGTTTGATTAATAACCACCAGACAGATTTTAGGCTTTTACTCCTTTTACAAGTTACCAGTACTACCAGGACTGGGAGTACTGGTACATAACAAGCTCTCCATGGGACAGCAATGTGCCCTTGTGGCCAAGCCCAATGGGATCCTGGGGTGTATTAAGAAGAGTGCATCCAGCAGATGAAGGGAGGTTCTCCTCCCCCTCTACTCTGACCTGGTGAGACTTCATCTTGAGTACTGTGTTCAGTTTGGGGCTCCCCAGTTTAAGAGGGACAGGGATCTGCTGGAGAGGGTCCAGTGGAAGGCTACAAGGATGGATTAGGGGACTGGAGCACTGCCTTATGAGGAGAGGCTGAAGGACCTGGGGTTTTTTTGCCTGGAAAAAAGGGGGAGAGGGGATTTAATAAACGCTTACAAATATCTGAGGGCTTGGTGTCAGGAGGCAGGGGACAGGCTCTTCTCACTTGCTCCCTGTGATAAGACAAGGAGCAATGGAGGTAAGCTGCAGCACAGGAGATTCCACCTCAACACAAGGGGGAACTTCTTTACTGTAAGGGTCACAGAACACTGGAACAGGCTTCCCAGAGAGGCTGTGGAGTCTCCTTCTCTAGAGACTTTCAAGGCCCATCTGGATGCATTCCTCTGTGACCTGAGCTAGATTGTATGGTCCTGCTCTGGCAGGGGGGTTGGACTCAATGATCTCTTTGGGTCCCTTTCAACCCCTGGCACCCTGTGATTAACAAGGTAACAATGAGAGCAGGGTGCTGTTACCATAGATTCTTGATACTTACTTGTGTATTCTGAGTGTATGTGATTGAGCAAAGCTAAGGAGCTCTCAGCTCCCAAACACATTTCTTATTCCCAAACAACACAGTAGCAGGCATCCTGTTTGCATTCTGGGGTTTTTCCTCATTTTTGTTTTTGACTGAAACACAGGAGTCACTGATAATTCAAAGTGACAGAAAATAAGAATTCCTTAGGTAAAACAACATTTTTTTCAAGCTGCAGAAAATGCCTAAAACTGGTTGTACTATTTATTCTAGATTCTTAGAATGGTGGTCTGATCTTTAAGCAAAGATTGCAACAGGTGAAACAAGTAATTTGAATAGCAACTGTAGAGATAAATTATTAAAATTTCATCAGCCCTTTAAAATATGTTTGCTATTTCAAGGTGAAAATAGAAAATCGGCTTCTCTTGACTAATGCCACATCCATTTTCCATTTAAGGTTGCCCAGTTTTTGCATTATGCAGTGATCATACAGTTTACCATAAATTCTCATAAAATTCCCTGACTTATTAACTAATACTTAACAACAGGCACTCACACTAAATCTTTCATTAATGAAATATTCAGAAGGTGTGTCCATCAACAAAAAAAAACCAGTAATGGGTTTTAATACTACATGATAAAAGTATGGAGAAGAGGACAAGCGTGTATTAAATGAAAGTTAAAACCTCATTGCAGTCTTCACTCCGCTGCAAGGCACTGCAAAAGGGAATCCATGACACCACCTGGTCACATATAGGGTAAGAGTTACAAGAAAGCAGCAATACTGTTCAACGATTCAGGTTGTCCTCGGCTGCATCAAGAGAAGTGTGGGCAGCAGGGCAAGGGAGGGGATTCTGCCCCTTTACTCTGCAGTTGTCAGACCCCACCTGGAGTACTGTGTGCAGTTCTGGAACCCTCAGCACAGGAAGGACATGGAAGTGTTGGAGCACATCTAGAGGAGGGCCACGAAGATGATCAGAGGGCTGTAGCAGCTCTGCTATGAGGACAGGTTGAGAGAGTTGGGGCTCTGCAGCCTAGAGAAGAGAAGGCTTCCCGGAGACCTGATAGTAGCCTTCGAGTATCTGAAGGGGGCCTACAGGAAGGCTGGGGAGGGACTATTTACAAGGTTTTGTAATGACAGGACTAGGGGCAATGGGTTTAAACTGGCAGAGGGGAGATTTAGACTGGATGTTAGGAGGAAGTTCTTTCCAGTGAGGGTGGTGAGGCACTGGCACAGGTTGCCCAGGAAGGCTGTGGATGCTCCCTCCCTGGAGGTGTTCAAGGCCAGGTTGGAGGAGGCCTTGAGTGAGCTGTACTAGTGGGAGGTGTCCCTGCCTATGGCAGGGGGTTGGAACTAGATGATCCTTGAGGTCCCTTCCAACCTTACCATTCTATGATTCTATGATTCTAGGTGATACATACCAAGATATCAACACCCACACTTCCCATTGTCTTTCTAATACCTAGTATCATTTTTTGACTGGGCCTGGAAACACTTCTTGTTTTATGCACACTACCCAAGAACTGCTAAAGCTGCAAACTGATAAGTACAAGCAAATAGCTTGCACCAGCTGGTTCTAGCAAGGAAACAGATATGAAGAGGGGAGGTGGAACTAAAAGTATTTTCAATCAGTTAACTGAAAACTCAAGAAGGAAAAAAAGTCCAACTCACTGTAAAAAAAGACTTTTTTGTGTTAAAAAATGCCAGAACATTTACACCCCCACAATACAGGTAATTTGCCACTGTTCAAGTTCTGCACTCATATTAAATGAATAAATGATACTTTCCTATTACAATGATTTAAACCCCCAAAAGTATGGGTTGATCTTTATTAAAGAAAAACAAGTAGTGTGACCTTCTTGGAAACTCCATGTAGTAAACCAGGTACGGCCCTATTATTTTCACTCAGAGGAGATGCCAGATGCAAAGATGCTACCAATGACTAGATCAAAAGCTGAGAAGAGTCCAAAATGCAACTCTGGCAAAAAGGCACCCTCCATTTCTCCTTCTTTGCATACTGCTTCAAAAGAAACACCAAGATCTGAGCCTATAAGGCAAACCAAGTGCTTTTGCTTTATTATTGTGACTCTTAAAATTTGAGCTGTGCTGAATCTGAGCACCACTGAGACCTATGGTAGATCAGTAATGCACACACATCCACCTGGAAAACTGCCTTATGAATCAAAATACACTGAAGTGCAATTTTGTAGGAAAAAAAAATATACCTAATTTTGCATGTCCAGAGTCAATTTCTGGCTCTTCCAAATAGCAGAAGTCCCTTTTCCAGCTCATAAAAGCATTCCCCAAGCGCAGGAGAGACAAGTTGCTGGTACCCGTCTGTGAAAGTTCCATTTTTCATTCCTCACAATTTCTACAACTGCCAAAAGGTATGCAATTTAAATTTCTACTTCAGATTACTGCTTTAATTATATGCTCTGTATTCTTCAGCTTACATAATGATTACAGACTTCGCAAGCAGATGCTAAGGTTAACGCACAAGTTGCAGGACGTCAGACTCTGGGTAAGTGTGGAAAAGAGAAGAAACATATCAGGCTACAGAGTATTCCCATAAATCATTTTCACAAAGCAGTCACAAAGAATGCATTTATCTGAAACTGAGTAATTTAGTGTTGTGCTGGTCTGCTTTCCAGCTGCAAATTAAATTCTAGCACTGAAAGGAATGTACTAAACCTCTTCCAAAATGACCAGATGTGCACACTCAAACAACATTCACACCAAACTGGTGAACAGCTGAAGCCAAGTTTTGAAAAGGGCAACACTGCAGTTTAGTACTGATAGACAATCTAATCTAAATTATAATGAAGTGATACACTCCAGCCAAAAACCAAGCAGGGGAAGGGAAGGAGAAAAAAAAAAAAAAAAAAAAAAAAAAAAAAAAAAAAAAAAAAAAAAAGGAAAAGAAAACAGCTAGGGACATTGCAGGAGAGCATTCAATAGCCAGGGAACACTAAAGTTAAGTTGAACAGGCAAAAATCAGCACTACCCTCTTACAAAAATGGACAGGGACTGAACAGCTAGGGAGTTTCTACACAACAAACCCCTAAAAAAATTACCATTTAGATGAAATTACAAGAGCACTTCTGACATAAATCTCCCAGTCACCCCTCTTGCCATACCTTCTACTAGCTTTCACTGTAGTCTCACAGTACACAGACTGCCTTTCTTTTTAATAAAACTAAACCAGAACATGTGCTCCTGCAACCCATTTCATGCAACCCAATTGTGTAAACACCGTCAGTTTTCAGGCTCAGACCAGAGCTCTCCACCCTTCAGTAAAAAGAACATACAAGGACCTTATCAACAGCATTTTCATCCTACAGATCCAACCCTAATGAGTTGCACTACTTGCTTGCATAGGACAAGGTCACCTCAGCCTAGGTGACAAGGTCACCTTGTTGTGCACAGTTTCCCAGTCGTGCAGACCTGGCACAAGAAAGCCACAGCTCTCATCAGGCCCAGCAAGAGATGAGGGTTTTACCTACTGGGTTGTAACAAGTTGTGGTACATGTTCAGTTTTACTACAAAAATTTAAGCCTTTCCTTCAATACTCTACCTGAATAAGTTTTCTAGAAGCCCAGAAGTTGTGTCACAGCCTATTCAACAGCATCATTTTAGTATCACTTCATCATTTCACTTCATCCTGAAGTTAAACCTAAATACAATTTAAAGAGAGAAATTACAGAAATTACTACGAATCAATGTGTTGGTTTGAGGTGAATTGGAATATTTTAATAGAGAAAAATACACTATAGGCTGTGAAAGGAAAACAATGGTGATGTCTATTTTACTCATAGGCTTGTTGAGATTGTTTGGGTAAAAGAAACCAAAACATAGATAAGGCATTTGCAGTGTCACTCTGGGAGAACAGTGTGTCAGGTGGCCTAGCTTCTAGCTCCTCTTTGCAGATTAATTTTCACTAGTCACTTTTCTTCTAACTCCCCTGGCCGATCCTCCAAGCTCACCTTGCACGTAAGGCAAACCTTGGGGTAAGGTAAGGGAGTGGGGAGAAGGTGGAAGGGTGGTTGGGAGCCCCTCCTGGGGTCTCTGATTTCTGGGAGGGGTGTTGTGTTGCTGTATTCTCTTTAACTTGTCTATTTCTGTAACTATTCCTGTCTCTAGTGTATATCTCTGCTTGTACATTGTGCTGAGCTGTAAATAGAGCTTCAGTCCTTAACTTCCAGCCGGCTGAGTTCTAGTCTGGGTCATTTTACAAAGTGTGGGGGGGTGGGGAACTCCCAAACCATCACAATCAAAAAAGGCATCGCATAACTAAAAGACAAGGTGAAATAAGTCACTTCACCCTCTTGTACCTTTTACCTTCCGACTTTTTGTAATTCGCATGCATCATTTCCTTGGCACAGACACCACTCTGAATCCTGGTCAGCTATCCAAGCACAGCTGGGAGGCTGTGCCATGGGGGAGGGCAATGTACCACAAAGTAAATTAGAAACTGAATAGAAGACTTCCTTTAGCTTTCTGCAAGAAGTAAACCTACTTCTGAGCTTTGAAAACCTATGCTGAGATTTATATTGATTTATCACCTACAAGATTATTGTGCATAGCAGATACACAAGCAGCTTATACTTTCCACCAGGTTTCAAAGAGAGACAAATCAGGTGCAGTCACTAAGCATCAACAATTAGAGGCTATTTTAATGGCTTCTTTTTAAACTCTTGTTTTCCTGCTCATTTTAATTTTTTTGCTATCCCAGTTTCTTAGAGCTGAGAAAGTGATTCAGACATGGGGAAAAAAAATTGCCACTACATTCACCCACAGGGCCAAGACAGGTTCCCCATAGCCAGCCCAGCACACCCTCCCTGTGATCACAAGATTTTTGTGGACTATTGTGCCAAAAGCAGCACACCACTAGACTCCATTAGACAGCCCAAGCATAGGTCATTCTGTAGCAGTCAGAAGTCTTCAGGATGCTGCCAGAGGCAGCCTGGAGACACAGTGAGGCCATGTCTGTGGCACACCCACCACACATGTGCTGCAGAAAAGGGACAGGCAAAGACCGCACAGTGGGTGGATGAGCATGAGCTCCCCTGCACCCCATCACCCCAGGAGCACTCTCCACCTCTATGCCTTGCTCAGATACATATCTTCTCACGAAGGCTTGTGTCAAAGTAAGTGTGGATCACTGACTGCACATGGGAGATCACATGCAGGTTTAAAATACAGCACACACGTAAATTAATAGTGGTCAGATGCAACTCTATTTCTACGTGACAGCTACACATATGCATCTCTTTTTAAGGCAGGTTTGGCATACAGTTTCACTTGGCGCTGTTCCTCCTGGAGGATAGCAGACCGAGGGGAGACCTTATCACTCTCTACAATTACAGGAATGGAGGTTGTAGCGAGATGGGGTTTGGCCACTTTTTCCAAATAACAAGCAATAAGACAAAAAGAAATGGCCTCCGTTTGTGCCAGAGGAGGTTTAGATCGCATGTAACAAACAATCTCTTCACCAAAAGGGTTGTCAAGCATTAGAACAGGCTACCCAGGAAAGCTGTTGAGTCACATCCCTGTATTTAAAAGACATGTAGATGTCATGCTTAGGCACATGGTTTAGTGGTGGAACTGGCAGTGTTAGGTTAACTGCTGGACTCAATCTTAAAGGTCTTTTCCAACCTTCAAATGATTCTGCGATTTAACCTTGGTTTAGTCAACTAATAGATACCAAAGGTGTTGGAGCGCATTAAAATGATGCACTCCTCAGAGTGGCTTTAAATTGTTTTAAATTGTTTAAAAATAATCATCCTCTGTTGTCTAATAAATTTTAAAACACAGATTATCTATCTCCTTAAAACAGGCTTGCATATCGTATGCATGACAAAACCACGTGCAAAAATAAAGGCTATCTTTAGCTCAGTCAACATATTTTAAGTGATCACCAGAGAACCAACTGAGAAATAAATTTGCAAAGCGATAGCAGCAGGACGAACGGTCACTGCTGCAGTTTCAGCAGCCAGAGAACGTGCACTTCCACAGGAGAGGAAAAGAGGTGACTCCAAGCCAGCTCTAGCCTGATTCCACCATGAACCAAGCAACTGTGAGTGGTGGCAACTTTCCAGATGCACTCCTGGAAGGCATATTTCAGCCCAGTTTTACCCAAAAGGAACACAAGTTGCAGACTCCAGGGCTGCTCTGAGATTTGAGTCAAAGCACAGTGCATAAGGATTAATGGAGGTTTACTTCAGAAGCTCATCCGCAGGTCTAGAATAAAACACAAATACAGAAACGTCTGCCATATTCTACGCCCGTTTCCTTCACTACAGACTTCTCTTCGTTCTTTAAATTTAAAATAGTTGAGCTTATACATTCCTCTAGTACAATTTTCTGTGTCAAGTAATTTTGCCTGCAGTTCAAAAAAATTACGAGAATTCACTTCAACTTTGCAGCTTTCCCTGGTGACCCCAGCTCCTACAACCATAGCACAGCTGAGGAGTATAAAAGGCTACCTCCTCCATACTCCGCTCCTCATGTCCTCCCTCTCTCACCAAAGGATTTGCTTATTTGCATGCTTATTCACAATTCCCTCCACTTTGAAACACAGTACTGAGTTCAGCCACTGCAGGACAGTTAATTTTTAGGAATACTTCCTCATTTAAATCAGAAAATGTGCTCTGTAGGTAGACTGAAACAACACGCAGCATTAAATGTAGCAAACACTGTTCAGCTGAGCAAAAATGGTACCTTAATGGTTGTTATCAGTCAATCACACTGCTTGGCCTAACTAGAATGGGGTACCCAAGAGTTTCGTCAGTAAGTTATTGATAATACAACAGTATTATCAACAGAAGGATCGTACTTTTCTTCATAGGTTACTTTCCCTCAGGTTGTGAGATACATTTCCATGTATCTCTTCCAAGGAAAACAATCCTTTGAGTTTGACACTTCAATTTATCTTTTGGCCAGTAATAAAAAAACAAACCAAAAAACCAAACCTTTAGAAAAATCAGAACAAACTTTAATTTTTAATAAAATATAGTCTTAACATGTACCTTAAAGTCTTTCAAATCTTTACCTAGCTACTACTCTCAATAATACTCTCATATATTCCTCATCACAGCATGTCTCCAGTTGCACATACACACACATTCCAAAAGAACATGATGTCAGTGTTAAACATTCACATACTCATGCCCAAGTTCAAAGTCCTGGTACGTGGGCATTCAAATGTTCTGCTGAATGTTCAGCTGCATTCCACACGAAATGCAGTGTTGTGTCCACATTGCAGCTAATGTTAAAAAAAAGAAAAAAGAAAAAAGAGAAAAAGAGAAAAAAGAAAAGATTTATACATATGTAATCAGATACTCAGGATGTCAGAAGGGAGATTTAGACTAGATGTTAGGAGGAAGTTCTTTCCAGTGAGGGTGGTGAGGCACTGGCACAGGTTGCCCAGGGAGGCTGTGGCTGCTCCCTCCCTGGAGGTGTTCAAGGCCAGGTTGGACAAGGCCTTGAGTAACCTGCACTAGTGGGAAGTGTCCCTGCCTATGGCAGGGGGTTGGAACTAGATGATCCTTGTGGTCCCTTCCAACCTTACCATTCTATGATTTTATGATGTGACTAACTTTAAAATTAGGTCCAGCTCTTTTTACAAACCAAACAACTGTTCTGGAATACATCTTTTCTCCTCTTTTCAATCCCTTCTTCCTCTTTTTCGGTCTAACAGATGCTTTTATTCTGTTTCAGGTTTTTTTGTTTTTCCTTCTCTCTTCAGTGGCAGCTTCAAGGGGAGGCAGGAAGCGTAGGGTGCTGATGCACAAAGCAGTACTTGTTAAAAACTGAACATATCCAGGCAAATCGCCAAATTTAATTCCAAAGACCCTGCTTGTGATTTGATGCTAAAATGGAATATAGCATTGTTCTATCTGTCTGTAGGACACTGTGTCTTCTATGGAAGAGGGGTTAAAAACAAAAGGACAAAACCCAGCTTGACACTCCCCCCTCCAGCCTCCAAACACATACTTCATTCCAGAAAATACCATATTCATTGGTCTTCAGAGTTAGAAATAAATCAAGCAGCAAAAAAACAGGACTACCTCACAAACATCATGAAAAAACATTTTTGAAGTTCACAGAGAATAGGGTAAGAACTAAAACGGGGTCAATTTCTGCTGCTTTTACCTGATCTGCTGTGAATTCTCCTTCACTGGAGACAATCAAAACTTGCCTGGATGTATTTTTGCGTGACCTCCTCTAGGTGGTCCTGCTCTGGCAGGGAGGTTGGACTTTTCAACCCCTAATATTCTATGATCTGCTATATTCAACATTTGGATCTTGTTGCAGTGAAAACTGTTCATTAAGAAGGGATATTAGAATCTGACCTGAAAATATCGTGCTCCATGTCCTTGAAAGATGTGAAGTATTGATACATCTTCCCACATTCTTTCGAGCTAGACTGTGAATCTCCTATTTCATAAGCAATTATTACTTGAGGTTAGAGGAGAGGCGGCTCAGGTGAGAAACCACTCATATGTGCAAATTGGTGGCTCTGAGGCTGAAAATTGAGATTAGTTTTTGAAATGGAAGAAGGAGAATGACAGAGAGATTAGTTATGCTTAAAATAGTAATAATAGTCATACATGCTTTGTCTACCATAATTTGCCACAGAGCCTGATTTGTCCCGACAAATATAAAATCATAAGGCGTAATAAAAATATTACATTGTGAAACGGGCACAACGTGAATTTAGATTATAGATTATTTCTGCCACTGTCTACTAGTAGCATTACATACCCAAAATAAACCATTATACTGACATCCTCAGAAATAATACTACATTAAACTACATACAGAAGTCGCACATGGAGATAAATTAGTATTTGACTGTCAGGGTCCCAAGTACAAATTTGAACTCACTTCCCATTTATACCATTCTTTCCTTTTTTTTAACCTCATGTGCAAGCGTGCTTATTTTCCCATGGTCTTCCACTTTTCCCCCAAGTACAGGCTTTCCCATGTCTGCCACAATCTGACTGCTCATCATCGACTCCCTCTCCCCCTCCAACCCCGGTCACTCTGTCATCAGTTGAGCAGGGATTAGCACCTCGTAAGGGCTCACAGCAGATGTTCCTCTTCTGTACACCAGTTGTGGGGTCTCTGTCTTCATTTGAATAACCACTAACAGGATACAGCTAACTTCACTTGCAAAGCACAAGGGAAAATTAATCTTTAAAGAGGAGTAGACAAAGCAGGAAGAGACTGTATCTCAAGCTCAGGAAAGAGTAGAAGATCTTTTCCATTCAAGAGTCATCAAGTCTCCAAACTCAAGGAAATGTGACTGTTCTTCTCCAAGCCCTAAACCGTATCAGCCAGCTCTTTCTCAGTCACACAGCAAAGGCAAAGGTCCCTCCAGCACCTAGATGGCCATCCAACTCAGTCATCCCATGTAATGACAGAAAGCAACAGCATGTTGGTTTGCAGCAACAGCCAATTTCCAAAGTTTCAGAGGTGGAAGAGTCACAGAGAGCTATAGAAAGAAAAATCTGAACAGGCAAGGGTCCTTTTCAGGGTTTTTTCTTCCTTAGATTTCGGGGATTGCTTTGTGGGTTTTTACCCCTTCTCAAATGATAAAAACCAATAAGTCTATCAGATTTAGACAAACATACATAGAAAGACACAGAGGAAAGATAACATATTAGGAGAGCACTGGAAGGAAACTAAACTGCAGAAAAATGTTTATATTGGTTTCTGGAAGGCAAAGCAATGCTTCTGCGGGAGTCACAACCCACTTCTTTTTCCAGTCTTCTACACCATGACTGCAAGAGGAGAAACCTAGGGGACAGGATTTACATGCCTTTCCAAACACCACTTTTTCTGAGGTCTGAACACACACAGTAACTGAAAATGCTAAGAACAAGTATGAATTAAACTTTAAAATCTTGCTTTTTCCACAGAGAAACCTCTTCAGCATTTAGGCACTAAAGATAATGAATACCCGTTAAGCATTCTGAATACATAAATAAATGAAAGAAGCGAGCTAAAAGAACTCTAATGCATTTGCTCAGTCATAAAACCCAGAAACAGGTACAGATATGACTGAAAACTCACATAAATCTCTAACATTTGCCACTACAGCATATTGCCTTAATGAACAGTTTCATATTTCGGTAAGTCAATATGTTTGCTTCTGCAAAAATGTAGCTGAGATGGCTCTTGAATATATTTTCATGAGACATGACCTTCTGTTTCAAAACTAGTGACTGAGTAAGAAAGAGTGACTGAAAAGGCTTTGCAGTAAACTTACAAATAATTCAACTGCTACAAAAGACACGTACCCATGTGCTGGTTTGAGGCTAATCGGAATATTTTAATAAAGAAAATTACACTATAGGCTGTGAAAGGAAAACATCATGTTGTCTACTTCACTCATATGCTTGCTGAAAATTTGTTTTGGGAAGAGAAACCAAAATATATATAAGTCTTTCTCTGTCTGTCTCTTGTGGGGAGAGCATCTTGGGCAGTCTAGAAGCTTCTGGTTCTGGCTCCTCTGCCAATTAATTTTCACTAACCACTTTTCTTCTAACCCCCCTGGTCGATCCTCCTAATTTACCTTGAGCGTAAGGCAAACCTTGCCTTACAAGGTACAAGGGGTGGGGAGAAGGTGGAATGGTGGTTGGGAGCCCCTCCTGGGGTCTCTGATTTCTGGGAGGGGAGTTGTGTTTCTGTATTCCCTTTAACTTGTCTATTTCTGTAAATATTCCTGTCTATAGTGTATATCTCTGCTTGTACATTGTGCTGAGCTGTAAATAGAGCCTCATTCCTTAACTTCAAGCTGGTTGAGTTCTAGTCTGGGTCATTTTACAAAGTGGGGAGGGTGGGGAACTCCCAAACCGTCACACCCCAATATTCAATATAGGTAAAACCCACTGATCCCTCTCATTACTGTAGAGGACACCTCACTCTTGATCATTTTAGCTATAAGTAAAACTTGCATGTTGCCTTGTGAGTCTAGTAAAATTACATGACCCTATTTAGTGTCACATTTAAGGAAGTTTAAACATCACAACAAATTATCTATTTTGCAATCTTTTATGTTCCAAATTACCATTTAATTGGGTGTTAAGGAATCTTTTTTTCTAATTCTAGAGTTAAGAAAGCTGTTGCACATAAAGTGGTCATTTAGAACATAAGTTCTGCATCCTCAAGCATTTTCTTAAATACCTCATTTTGTAATAAGACATCTCTTTCCCTACCCATCACAGAAAATTATCTGGTTCTTCTTTAGTAACCCTACTACATTCCTCTTAAAATAAACTAACTTGTGTAACTTTATAAGACAGTGCATTCACAAGTATTTTTTACGCTGTTGACACAGTGCAGGTAGTTTGCAGACTAGTAAACCTGCTGTAATAACAGAGTCTGCCACATTTCTAATCCAATGTTTCACACAGAGGAAACACCCAAGAAGACTAGGCCACCACTGCTCACAAACTGCCTTTTTTTTTTTTTTTTTTTTTTTTTAAATCTAACAGTTCCTCTAATCAAAGCACACAAATGTTCTTGTATGTATGACCACGTAACTGAAGAACCCTACAAAATTTTCTTACTCTCTCACAAAAGCAAGTTTCGCCCTAACCACTTTGGTGATGTAGTCTAAAAGCTGCCAGCAATGACAGCTAGCTCTGTCTCAAACTTCAGAGTTGAGTTTAAGTCTTCTTTGGTTTCCTATCTGACTCACAGTGAATATTACACCAGAACAGCGAATGGCACACTGAAGTGACTTACAACTCCTGCAGGTAAACAATGCCAGCAAAGGACTGAGCAAACCATATGTGGAATCGCAGTAATCACCTGAACAACTTTTCTAGCAGGGCACAGTGTTTGTTACTAGTTGCACTTCTATTTCAGGCTAATATAAGAGATACAACATTCTTTCTAAAAGTGTAGCATATCTTAAAATAGACAAAACCTCTTCCCTTCATATTGTTTCCCCCTAATTTCTGCACTATAAAAGTACATAGACCAAATAGTTACAGTGAGCTGCAGATCTAATGAGTGATTCACAAACCCATGAGACAGTCCCCTCTTTCCAAATACTTAGATCCTAAGTATTCTGCTCTACACAAGCATACTCATATATACAATATATACTGATGTTTTCTTCACAATAATAGTTTCATTGCTATATGTATATAGTTGTACTGGGTACGACAAGTAAATGACCTGACAGCACAGTGGTAGAAGCACAGAGTGACATCTCTCAGAGATTTTTATTTTAAAACCACACAGACAACAGATAGGTAGCAGTAGAAGCTATTTCTGGCCATTTAGACACCTAGAGAAAAGATGCTATCAAAAAAACAGAAGGAAGTTGCTTACTTTTGTCTTCCTAAAGAACACATTTCTGGCAATAAAAAAGAATCACAGAATTGTTTCTTTTAAAGAAACCGAACTGTCACTACTTCAAAGGAACACTGTTGCATTTATATTAGTGTTGCTTTATTTTTAAAAGGTACACTTTCTGCCACCTAGCTGCTAGATACAGATTTATATATGCATTTATCTTAAGGAACTTCAGCACTTGAGAGATAAAAGTTTACACACAATAGAACTGCCATGGGGGACTCCAAAGTCCCTTCTCCTCCTTCTCAGTGGAGGTTTGAATGGGGGAAGGGCACGAAACTGCTTTCCCTTCCCCCGGGGACTCAAAGAGGGCACGAAACTGCTTTCCCTTCCCCCGGGGACTCAAAGAGGGCACGAAACTGCTTTCCCTTCCCCCGGGGACTCAAAGAGGGAAGAGCAGAAGGAGCCCTTTCCCTCCTGCTCCCACACCTGTACTCACTGGTGAGAAAGCCTGCACTAGAATCTGCGATTGTGATTGGCTGGATTCTTCACACCCAGTATATATCAGCACTGGGAACATTGTCTAGGAAAGATATTAAATCAAGTCATCGGAAAGCGCACTCAAGTCCATTAAGTCCATTTGGTTCATTTTGATTCATTCGAGAGATTTCCCTGCGCATCCAGAGCCGGTTTCTCCTCAGACCAGTGTATCCTGGCTTCCTGCTCCCTACTTCTGATCTGGAAGGACCCTGTCACTGCTGTAAACTGCCGCTGTTGCCAGGATCACGCCCACAGTATGGTTTTTCCCTGTGTTGCTAAGCCAGTGCCACGCCACAAGATCTGCCTAGTGGAAGCTGTGTCTGCAGATGCTTTGACTCTGATGATCCATTGACATTGGACTTATGCCACATGGTTCCACAACTGGGTTATACCTTGCAGTTTCCAGAGGCTGCCGCAGAGATCCAGAGACCATCTCCAAATTCCTACTCTGTCTCCATGAGTAAATCTGGAGCTCTCTAGACTTTTCCCTAGGACTCTGCTCTGCCTCTGATTTCTAAGTAGGGTAAAGCTATCTTGTGGCTTAGCCTTTTCCATTTTCTGACTTTCCCAAATTATCAAAAATTGCCCATAAGCATCCTTGTTAAAATTCCTGACAGAAATGGAACCTATAAACAAAATTTAACTAGCTTCTGTATTTTTATCATTTCTGCCTCATCGAATTATTCCCTGTCAAATCAGTAACACAGCACTGAAATAGTACACAAATTACAGAATTTGTTTCTACTATTAAATACATGTTTAAAGGCAGTTATCTATATAAGAGGAATTGTCCAGGAAGGCTGTAATAAAATTAATTGTTAACACTTCATTACTGAAAAAATTACCAGGCATTTGGGGTTGTCTTTGCATTTTTACAGACTGAAACAACTCAGAAAGCACAACCAGCATGTTCCACTGCAGTCTTGGCAATCATTTCAGCACTTTCTCACACATCTGTGACTCTGTCAGAAGCCCTGTTTTCCATTAAGCATATGCACAATTAATGCATGTTGCAACTATGAAACACTTTAAACTTTGCAAGTATACTTACAACCTCCACCACAGACCAGATTCTTGCTTATTACAATGCTTTTGATTGCTAGATGGAAAACAGTGGTAACAACAGTTGCAAAAAGAAAGTGTTGTGTGGTTCTGGGAAAAAGAAAGTTCCAAGTCAAAGTTTCTACACATCTTACCTGAATGTTGAGCCTGAAATATCTGTTAGAAGCCAGTAACAATGCTTTCACATGTCACTCCTCCACATAATATTAATCATTTATATCTAAGTTGGACTGTACTTTATTTTCATGAGAGACATCTCTACCATACTAGTGGTTTTCAGTCATAATTTCTAAGATCATGTTCACAGCATGAAAGATGTTTTGTAGTCATTATTATAACAAAAAATTGTTTCCCAGACTGTCAAATAGCAATGAGTAGTTCTGTAACTACTTAATAAAATATGAAATTAAGAAAAGATTTCATTTGTCTTTAATGCAACATGGTAATCACAATAAATTTATTGCATCAAGAGCAGCGTGGCCAGCAGGGCAAGGGAGGGGATTCTGCCACTTTACTCTGCTCTTGTCAGACCCCATCTGGAGTACTGTGTGCAGTTCTGGAGCCCTCAGCACAGGAAGGACATGGAAGTGTTGGAGCACATCCAGAGGAGGGCCACGAAGATGATCACAGGGCTGGAGCAGCTCTCCTATGAGGACAGGCTGAGAGAGTTGGGGCTCTTCAGCCTGGAGAAGAGAAGGCTTCAAGGGGACCTGATAGTAGCCTTCCAATATCTGAAGGGGGCCTACAGAAAGGCTGGGGAGGGATTATTTACAAGGTCCTGCAATGACAGGACAAGGGGCAATGAGTTTAAACTGGCAGAGGGGAGATTTAGACTGGATGTCAGGTGGAAGATCTTTCCAGTGAGGGTGGTGAGGCACTGGAACAGGTTGCCCAGGGAGGTCGTGGCTGCTCCCTCCCTGGAGGTGTTCAAGGCCAGATTGGATGAGGTCTTGAGTAACCTGTACCAGTGGGAGGTGTCCCTGCCTATAGCAGGGGCTTGGAACTAGATGATCCTTGAGGTCCCTTCCAACCTTACCATTCTATGATTCTATTCCAAGTCGTGCTTTATGAACAAGCCCAAACCATTGTTTTCCTAGTTCTAAGTCCAATACAAAATAAAAAACTCTGTCTGTTAAAGCAAGGAAACATTTGTGGTGGCAATAAAACACTGCTGAAAAGTCTCAAATCAGCTACATCTTACCTGCTGCCCATGTTTTATTTTCCTACGTGCCATTTTAGCACAAACTTGCAAATACAGACCCTGATCTAGACTTACATGTTCTACAGCTAAACACACCAAGTATTGCCTCTTGAGCTCAGGAGGCTGCTTGTCAATGTGTCTAGGGATACACACACATTAGTGCTTTTTGGAACTGGGAAATTTCATAGTAAAGATGATATGCCACTGAGAGATTGCACCTTGAGCCATACTTCTCTGAGAATTAATTACTGAAATTAATTAATTTGAGTAATTAAAGAGTGCATTTGGTTCCACATTTTAGTCTTTATTTTTTCAAATAGGAAGTTCGTATTTTCATTCACACCTCCTATCTGTCTGCAACTTGCCATAACACAGAGGAAGGAGAGGTGAATACTGAGTATTATGAGAAGACAAGTCCTAGGTCTCCAGAGATGAGTTGTCCACCTCAGAGTAATCTTCATGACTTTTAGAAGTATTTGTATTTAGAAGTCATCCACTAATGTAAAATTTTATAGAAAGCAATCTTCTAAAAATCATGCATGGTTTTATTTTAAGCTCCTCACTCAAAACAAGGCAAACCACACTTGGCCAGCAGGGCAAGGGAGGGGATTCTGCCCCTTTACTCTGCAGTTGTCAGACCCCACCTGCAGTACTGTGTGCAGTTCTGGAGCCCTCAGCACAGGAAGGACATGGAAGTGTTGGAGCGGGTCAAGAGGAGGGCCACAAGGATGATCAGAGGGTTGCAGCAGCTCTGCTATGAGGACAGACTGAGAGAGTTGGGGATCTTCAGCCTGGAGAAGAAAAGGCTTTGAGGAGACCTGATAGTAGCCTTCCAATATCTGAAGGGGGCCTACAGGAAGGCTGGGAAGGGACTATTGACAAGGTCTTGCAATGACAGGACAAGGGGCAATGGGTTTAAACTGGCAGAGGGGAGATTTAGACTGGATGTTAGGGGGAAGTTCTTTCCAGTGAGGGTGGTGAGGCACTGGAACAGGTTGCCCAGGGAGGTTGTGGCTGCTCCTTCCCTGGAGATGTTCAAGGCCAGGTTAGATGAGGCTTTGGGGAAACTGTACTACTGGGAGGGGTCCCTGCCTATGGCAGGGGGTTGGAACTAGATGATCCTTGAGGTCCCTTCCAGCCTTACCATTCTATGTTTCTATGAAACCCAAGTTAACTCTCCTGGTTTTTGCAACATTAAGGCAACAATCACCTGGCTCTTTAGATCCTCTGATTTCTCCTCATTAAAAGGCAATGGAGTGAACTGTTTCAGAACTTTAAATAGCAAAATTACCATTTTACTCTTGTGGTTCCTCACCAATAGATACCCAGTAAATCACGGTTAACCTTGAACTTCAAATACAGTTGCTTTGGGTGATGAGCTTAATAAACTCATCTGAATTCAACTGAATAAATTAATCTGAATTTATTCAATAAAACCTTCAAATCACAGATGCCTGCATTGAAGCCTCTTATCAACAAAGGGCCTACATCATGGCATATTGAAACTTCTCAGGACAGCCCCACTACGCATAGCCTACAACAGAAAATATGTAAGTCAAGACATAAAAAAGCCTCCAGCATTTCTACTGTCATATTAATTGAATTTACTAGAGATTGAACAGGTGGCACCAGCAAGACTTTAAAAAAAACCAATCCCTTAATGTGAAGTAGTCTAACACCTACGGAAGATGTACAGGGTGAAAAGAAATCTATGCAATTATTTCACAGCACAGTAAATTAATTACACTTCCAATTTTTTGATACAGTTTAATTGAAATTTTGAACCTTTTTATAAAATTGCTGCATGAAATGCATTTCTCTTCTTCCTTCTAAAAGGAGTTTGAGGACTATGTAGAGACTTTCACCTACAGCTGCTTGTACCAAACCATGAAAACCACAGTGGTAGAATGATGCTCTAGCAGTAGCTATAGGCAGGTTCTCTTCTCTTGCAGTGGTTAACTCCCTAACCATTTTAGTAAAGGGCAGATGTTGTGCATGACCCAATTGAATACCCATTTTTATTTTGTTATGGCTTTGGGGAAGGAAGGGAGTGTTGCATGCAGAATTCAGTGTTGATTAAAAAGCACTAACATTTGGCTGAGCAAACCCCAATTTAGCCCCCTGGGCCTGTCTGACCCACTAACCACTGCTTCCTAACTGCTCTGTTATGACAAAGTTCGTCTGAAAAATGCAGAGCTTGCAGAGCAAAAAAAAAAAAAAAAAACGACACTTACGTCAGATTTGCAAGATTTCCTTAACAACACTACTCTGAAAAATCTCCATTCCCCCACCCTCAAATTTATTGCTTTTAAATTAAAGATTTGTAATAAAGACACAACAACTGATGGAGCCTCTTTAGTGACTGGATAGGGAATGCATGGAAGTATCAAACACATACATTATATTGCTCAAATACAGACAATAAATTTATAGCCAGATCTTGTTTCACTACAGGGAAAAGATCAAGAAAGGTGCACAGAACATTCTGAGAATTTAAAAGGTATCATTCCTACATTATGGGACAATGTTTTTCCTCCAAGTCTATCTAAATAGGTATGACCTAACAAATAAAAATTATCCTTTTGTTTCCAGTTTCCTTTCAGATATGCCTCCTTAAAACAGATTTCTCATATGTGTTGTAGGATCTTGTGATTGTTTTTTGGTATTCAAGAACTACAGCAGACAACAGCTGGATAGGAGCAGGAAGCATGAGCAAAGACTTTGTGGTGCTTGAGAACTAGACGCATACAGCTCTCCAAAGGATGAACAATAGGGGTCTGGACAGTATTTAGTTCAAGCCCCCCTGCCAGAGAAAGTTCATCCAGACCAGGCTGCACAGGATGGCATCCAGGCAAGTTTTGAATGACTCCAGAGATGGAGATTCCATCACTCTCTGGGCAGCCCGGTCCAGTGCTCCACTACCCTCAAAGGAAAGTTCCTCCTCATGTTTAGATGGAACTTCCTTTGTTCGATTTTGTGTCCATTACTTCTTGCCCTGTCACTGGGTACCACTGAAAAAAGACTGGTCCCATCCTCATGACACCCACCAAAGTATTACATGCATTGGCAAGATGCCCCTCCTCAGTCTTTTGCTCTCTAAGCTAAAAACTTTCATACTGAAGAGGTGTTCCAGGTAGCAGAGGCTAATGATATCTTGTGAAAATGTGATTCTTAAAAAAGGGACAAGAAACTGTGAAGTTTAGAGATTATCAATGTTTACAGTATTAAAAAAAAATATTTACTCACCTCTAATTTTTTGGGCTTTCCAACAACAAATTAAGCTTCAGAGGAAAGAACAGGGAAAATCAACACAGCCCAAAACACAGTCTCTGTACAACTAACTCATACATTTGGTTTACTTTCCAATCACTCCCAAGCTGAAAGTATGTCCAATACAAGACTTCAAACTAAGGACTGGTTTCATTTAGCCGTAGATAAAATTCTTCCAGAGATTTGAAAAAAAAAACAAAACAAAACAAAACAAAAAAAAAACCAAACAACAAACAACAACAACAAAAAACCCCAACCAAAACAGTATACACAATGTGTATTTTAAACATTTTTCAAAAAAAGTCATTTTGATTTCTTATAAAAAAGGTCTTTCTCTTGCAAGTTATCTGGGAGGGTGAAGTAAAAAAAAACCCTAGTTTGTTTTTCTGCCAACATCAATTTCTTAAACACTGTAAAAGTGAGTAACAGTGGAAAAAAAAGAATACTGACTCCATCACCAGAGGTCAGGCACACAGGGCCTTACCATACCACTGTACAGCAGAACAATATAGGGGCATCAAGACATTATACCAGAGAAGAAATTGAGAAATCATTTCAGCAGCTCCCAGTCAATCTTGTCTAACAAACACCATGGAAAACAAGTAGCACATCTGTTGTATGAGAGATTTTTAAATTAATACTGCTTAGTTGTGATGGCAAGACAACCTGATGCAAGATGCTTCTTTTCAAAACAGCTTTACCTTACATTTTATTAATGAAAAATGATGCTCTCGGTTTACTGTTTCCACAAAGATGACTTGAAGATCTTTGTCTGGGCAACAAATGGTGTTGCCCACACAAAGGAAAAACAGGTACAACATCTAGGTCACATGGAAGAAAACCGTAAGCAAGGGATTGCAAGCCCTCAAACTGACAGAGCTTCCAGTTTGAGATCAAAACTGTTGTAGTTTTGCTTTTTCCTGAATTTCCCACATATACAAAAAGCAATGCCCTTGAAGTCCAAAGGACTTAAAATTTAATGCAAGTAGCTCCAAGTGGACCAATTTTGTTAACCAAGTTCTTCAAATGCCCATGAGAAGAAGAGCATTCAGTAGAGTCAGGCACATAATAAAATTACCTTCTGCTGCTACAGTCCTGGCTTTCCGGAGATGGGCTAATGAGAGACCACCGGTAAGCTCTCCAGTAGGCAGTGCATCCCCAAGAGAGCCCCACCAAGGTCTGCAGTACATGTTAGCCAAGTCCTTCTATTCTCTACAGAGATTCAGGGGTCTCACCAAAACAGATATTACCCCAACAGACCTTAACAAGCTGGTGGAATGGCAGGGGAATGAAGGGCACGGAAGGAAAGGGAAAGATTTAGCAAAGCCAAATACAGCTAGAATTAATAATCACATCTTAATTCAAATCAAGCTCCTTTAAAGCAGCTCAGGTTCATTTAAACTACTACACAGGTCTTCTCTTGGCATAAGTGAAAAGAATTCACAGCAACCACTTGGAAGGCAAGAAGCTACTATGCTTACCCTACGAAGTACCATGACCTGAATTAATTAGCATGCAGAGCTGCAACTTCCCTTGAATCACGTCCAGCACACACATTCCTAGTCTCACATCCAGGGCCACCACAACTATGAGGGAAACAAAAGACAGTGGTGAAGCTTGCTGGCACTGCTAACATGCCTCTTCCATGTGTCCCCACAGGAACACAGCTGCTGGGCTAATATGTGGGAAGATAACTTCCTCGTGCCAATTCCTACCACCCATGCTACAGGTAGCCCCACACACAGCTTCATGAAAAGAGACAGCAGGAGACAGAGCTCTCAAGCACAGCTGGAAATTAAAGTCTGCATGCTAGTGTGTGAGAGAGAGTAAGTCAATAGCCGATTTCAGGTCATGCGAACAGAGGTAAGTTCAGGTTAAGTATATAACCCTTCATAGAAAAGAAACTATACAGCCCAGACAGAACACTACCAGACATCCACACTGAGCAATTTTTGCCCTACTGCATACAGGGGCATTGTGATTGTCCTCAGATGCAAAGTCAACTATTCCACTGGGCTTATTATCAATGAAATGTATGTCTACACTACACACAAACACAAGGAGGACCCTTTTATGCAATACTGCTTTTACGTCCGCAAAAAGCCTTTTCTGTTGCATCCACTGTATTCTATACACAAAATAGAAAAAAAAAAAAAAAAAACAGAAAAAAAGCAGTCTGCCTTGTTTCACACTAAGCCCAGAAAGTTTGTAGAAGCACCATTTTCAAAAACCCCTGCAGAAAGATGCCCAAGCCACACTTATACTTTCTTCCAAAGTCACCAAAGCCTCCTTTTGACCATGCTGGTCTCGCACATAAGGGATGCAGGCAGTGAGGACACAGCCAAGAAGCGCTGTAATCCTGCTGTCCTCTCAGGCTTCATGCTTTGTATCATTAACTTCTAGTGCTTAAGAGAAACAGTTGTCTTGGCAGGTTGTGCTCAAGGAAGAAAAGCTATTTCTGAGATAATAAGTGAAAAAGCTCCTTAAAAGTCATGACGACCTAGAAGAAGGATTTAAATTGATTGCAAGTATCTCCTAGCAGGAAGCACTGGTATGGTACATCCCAAGTGCTGTGGGAGGCCTGGGATGCAGGTTGTCACCAGAGTGCTTCACAGCTGTCCCTTTCCGGACAAAAGGGGCACAGAGCAGCTGCCAAGCCTGAAGGCTTTACCTCCAGTCATGCCTGCCACCAAAGAGTGAAGGTTCCTGCTGGAAGTCCACTCATGGCTCTGGAAGTCATCTGAATGCTCAAGAGCAAAAGCTTGAGTATCTCTGGGACCAAACACAGCAGTTCAAGATCAATTCAGCTCTGGGTGCTGCTCTGATGTCGATGATTTCATGTGAGACAAGCAAATATACTACTAAAATGTCAAATAAGTAGGAGTTCAACAAGGCCAAGTGTAAGGTCCTGTGTCAGGGTCAAGGTAGTTGCAAACATGGATTCAGGTTGGGTGACGAGTGGATTGAGAGCTACCCTGTGGAGAAGGAGCTGGAGGTACTGGTAGATGAAAAGCTGGACATGAGCCAGGAATGTGCGCTCACAGCCCAGAAAACCAATCAGATTCTGTGTTCCGTCAAAAGAAGCACTGCCATTAGGTCAAAGGAAGTGATTCTTTACTGTCAGAGTACCAAGATGCTGGAATGGATTACGCAGAAAAGTTGCAGATGTCCTCTCCTCGAAAGTGTTCCAACACTAGGATTTGAACAACTTATCTAGTAGAAGGCATCCATGGCTGTATCATAGTATCACAGTATCACCAGGGTTGGAAGAGACCTCAAAGATCATCAAGTCCAACCCATCACCACAGACCTCAGGAATAGACCATGGCACCAAGTGCCACGTCCAAACCCGCCTTGAACACCTCCAGGGACGCTGACTCCATCACCTCCCTGGGCAGTCCATTCCAGTATC
>VWZE01002985.1:195073-212163 GCA_013396675.1 Eubucco bourcierii
ACCCCCAGATCCCTTTCTGTTTGGCTGCTCTCCAGCCACTCCCACCCCAGCCTATAGCTCTGCATGGGGTTGTTGTGGCCAAAGTGCAGCACCTGGCACTTGGATTTATTGAATGCAATAGTAGTGTAGGGGTTGGAACTAGATGATCTTTAAGGTCCCTTCCAACCCAAATCATATTATGATTCTATTATTTCTCTCTTGTGCTTAAACTTGGATCTCTCCTTCTAGATCTAATAACCAGATGCAAATGCAAAGCACAAAAGTTGAGGCAACAAAGCATATGCAAAGAAAAGCCTGGCATATTTTCTGCGTAAAGCAATAGAAAACACTTTATTTACAAGGTGCAGGAGCTAACATAAGGGACGTTTCACACATGCAGAAGAAGACAGACTACTGACCATGTGGGAAGTGGGCACAGCAGTCACGCTCACAAATACATATGGAAGGAAAAAGGCATGCTTCCCTCCTACTAATCTTAACAACCTCTTCCCTAAAAACCAAAGGGTTAAGGATGAAGTATTTTAAGAAGGATTACAGAAGAGAAGAACTTAAGCAAGCATGACGGCATTTTCTGAATCCATAAACTTGCCCTGCACTACAGGAAAGAAAAAAGAATACTTTGGAAACTCATGTTTTGGCTGGATAACTGCTTCTCCCCTTATATGGACTTCATAAAAAGACACACAAGACTCTCCTCAGGAGTCTTGCACAGAGATACAGAGATCTACTTAGCATGGCAAAGGAGTAATTAATGAAGAGAGATTCCCATCTTTTCAAGTGGCTAGCAGGGTTTCTTCGGGGTTTGGTGGCATTTTTGTGTGGGTTTGCTGGTTTTTTGGTTTGGTTTTTTTTTTTTTTGGAGGGAGCTGGGGTTTGAATAGAGGTTTTTTGTTTGGGTTTGTTTTGGTTTGTTTTTTAACAGAAACCTAGGTATTGTTTTGATTCTCATTCGTTCTCACCCTTCACTCTTAACAGCTGTGTTGCAAATGAAGAATACTGCTAATTCTCTAACTGAATACTTTCTGAGAGGGCAGGCAAACTCCAGATGATAGACTGGCATTCTACTGCCAGCATACTGACCAATTATGCAAGTACCTCTAGATACAAAAAAGAGGAATGCTATCTAAGATGAACTAATCAAGCATGAAACAGAATAGCTCCACCAACTAAATGGATTTTGTAATGGGAAGTAGCAGCTATGGCTGACAGTAACTACACTGGTATTTTCCTGAAGTTTTTCCCAGTGTCTTCTTATAAGAAGAGAAAAAAAGATGCAGTGTGCAGTAATTAGCACATCTATGCATCACATTTTAACAGCAGCTGGGACATGTTTTATATGTTCTAGAAGGTGTGCATCACTTAACTTTGAAACAGATAAAGTTAGCAGTTATCACAGACAGACATAGAAAACACACCTATATGTGCCCAGTGCATGATCAGATGGTGTCATGGTTACTCTCATCTTCCACACATTCAAATGCCTCCATCATACATTCAAAATCAGCAAGCACCCTTGCCCACCATCTCAGAGTCAAAGTTTTAAACGGAGGATCAAGTGCCAACAGGACTATGCAGGGTAGGGAACTGTCTGCCCACACACATCTGCTGCCTACTAAACCTGGTAGGAAACAGCCTAGAAGAAGGTAAGGATGAGGTTTGACCATGAGGTCCAGCACTTTAAGGATGACAGAAAGAGCCCAAACCATACTGAGTCATGCTGGGGAGCTGACCGCAACGGGGAAAACAGCCAGGGGAAACCTAAGAAAATCCAGAAATAAAGTTTTACAGGAAAACAAAATCATTTTAATGAAATCTCCAGACTGTTTAAGACTAAATCATCTGAGCCTTGACTCATGCTACCTCATTTGTGTTTTGTTGCTATTCCACCCACTCCCCAAATACTTACCTTCAGTCTGCCACAGTTACATTAAATGTGCATTTTCAAGAGTTTTTTCATTCCTCCCTGGTTCTTTCCTGCCTCCCTGAGGTTTACATTGAAGAATAAAGGGAATTTAACATGTGGTAGATTACAACCATTTCTCAAACACAAGATTTGCAAATACATTAGTGGCAGATATGTTGCAAAATCTCAAAAACATCACGAGGCGGTTAAAGATTGTCTGTTATAGGCATCTCGTATCTTAAGTTTGAGGAGAAAACAGGTATTTCCAAAATGTTTGAAAATAATTTAAAAAGGACTAAAAATTACAAGATCTACAAAGCAAAATTACTTAACTGGCTATTTTTCATTCCACATCATTATTTCTTTAAGTTTCAAGACATTATGTGAAAGGGAGTGGTTTCATCAGACAATTATCAAGCACGACAAACTGTCATTTTAATTTCAACAATAGAATGAAAGTAACATCTATGAAGTGAAGATATACACTGCATGAGGGAAGTAACATGCTAACATGGTTACATCAGCTACACATAGCAAAGCCTCCTCTGCACTGCATTCCTTGTATTTGGTTATGTGAATGGCTCAGTGAAGCAGTGATCACCTTTAGTAACTAGTAACTTCACTGGCTGGGAAGCAGACAGTAATAGATGATACACTAGATTCTGCTACATTCCCCTGACACGGTGTGATGAATATCTCAGAGATTTCAAGGCTTTTGCGTCAGTGAGCCTAAGCAGATGTTGCATGAAGTTATTGTTCATTACACCTTGCAAGTCATGAGCTCTTGACAGATGTGCTGCAACAGATCCCTGTGCCTGCACCAAAAGTTCTCAGCTCCAAATACTCCCACTGGTCATCTCCCTTTACTCCTGACTTTTGTTTTTTAATGCATGCCTAAGCAGTTTAAGGAATCCATTTAATATCCCACAAGGGAAGTTCCATGTGGCAAACTTATTTTCAGCTGTGTGCCTAACAAAACACAACAACTCATTTTATACTTTTGTTTGGGCAACTGCATGACATTTATCTAAACACAATTCTGGTAACAAAGGTGTAAGTTTACACATAAACAGCAGTCATTTAAAACCTTTGAAAAGCTATTCCTTGAAAAAAACAAAAACAAAAACAAAACCCAAACAACAAAAAAGACACAATCAACAAATCAATTACTTTAGTATGGAAGATAGGGAAAAGTAATGAAGATCCAGACAGCTCTGCACTAATTCAGACTTGCAAGTGTTTGTCAGCATAGTCCACACTCAGGGCCTAAAACTTTAGGTTTAAATAAATGTCTTGAGTAGATGAAAGCACTCTCTTATGTCACAAAACACCTATGCCCTATCAGAAAGCCAAACACATTAAATCCAAAGAGTTTTAAAAAAAAAAAGAAAGGAAAATAAGTGGGAAACCTATCTTGAAGAGATACTCAGGCACAACCATAGCTGTGCTCTCAGGTAGGTTGGCAAAGGGTGCAGGCAGGAGACAGCAGCCAACCAATATTCACCTTCAACCAGCAGCTTCAGTGATGAACACTCAACACTAGAACTGAAAAGCTTCAATGAATTTTCTAGCACGCAAACTGACAAAACCATAGACTAAGAAGCCTGAGACACCAGAGAGTCACACTCATCTGTGCATTGGTGGCAGCACACGGGAGTGAGATTCTTTCTCAGTTAGAGATCAGGGGCAGGCTGTCTGGCTTCATCTCAGCAAAGAGAGGTGGGCCCAGGCCAACCTCATGAAATTCAACAAGGACAAGTGTAAGGTCCTGCACCTGGGTAGGCACAATCCCAAGCACAAATCCAGGCTGGGTGGTGAATGGCTGAAGAGCAGCCGTGAGGAAAAGGACAGTGGAGTCTGGGTTGATGAAAAGCTCAAAATGAGCCTGCAGTGTGCACATGCAGCCCAGATAGCAACTGAGTGCTGGGCTGCATCAAGAGCAGCGTGGGCAGCAGGGCAAGGGAGGGGATTCTGCCCCTTTACTCTGCTCTTGTCAGACCCCACCTGGAGTACTGTGTGCAGTTCTGGAGCCCTCAGCACAGGAAGGACATGGAAGTGTTGGAGCGGGTCCAGAGGAGGGCCACGAGGATGATCAGAGGGCTGGAGCAGCTCTGCTATGAGGACAGACTGAGAGAGTTGGGGCTCTGCAGCCTGGAGAAGGCTTCGAGGAGACCTGATAGTAGCCTTCCAGTATCTCAAGGGGGCCTACAGAAAGGCTGGGGAGGGATTATTTACAAGGTCTTGCAATGACAGGACAAGGGGCAATGGGTTTAAACTGGCAGAGGGGAGATTGAGACTAGATGTCAGGAGGAAGCTCTTTCCAGTGAGGGTGGTGAGGCACTGGAACAGGTTGCCCACGGACATTGAGGCTGCTCCCTCCCTGGAGGTGTTCAAGGCCAGGTTGGAGGAGGCCTTGAGTGACCTGTACTAGTGGGAGGTGTCCCTGCCTATGGCAGGGGGGTGGAACTAGATGATCCTTGAGGTCCCTTCCAACCTTACCATTCTATGATTCAGCAAAACCACCAGTAAGCCCAAATAAATGCTTCCAATATTAAGAAAACCAGTGTGGTAATCCTTCCCTGGCTGGACTCTCACCATTTACTCTGGTTTTTGGATCTCCAAATCACAAGGTGTCCCTTCTGCCTGCCAGTCCACAAACCAGCTGCTTCGTTACGCCTGAGCCACTAACAGAGCAAATTCTGCCCTGACTGACTTCAGTGTAGCCCCACTCTCCCATTTAGACTGGGGGAGTTATTATATTTTCATTGGCACTGAAGGAATGTATACTGAGTTTTAGACTGCAATATGCAATGATTGCTCTTTTTAAAATAGTTTTAAAAAATCAACACAAAATTGTAAAGGCTGTATCTTATGTTGGATACTCCAGATCAGTTCACAACTTCAAGAAGGTCACTACTCTTCATGACACAGGTCCAGCTATGTTTGAACCACAGTCCTTTTCAATATTCTTCCAGCCAAGGGGGAAAAAAAAAAAAAAAACAGACAAAAAACTAAGAAATAAAAAACTACAAAAAAAAAACCCAAACACCAAAAAAACCACCACAAAATCCCCAAACAAACCACAACCACCCAGACATGAAGTACAAACACATTCCTGAAGGTTGTTTTCTGTACATATAAACTTTGGGCAACAAATTTCAAGTACCACATGCACTCAAGGATCAAAGTATGAAACTAACACAAAACTGACAGCGCAGCAAAGCACTGAGGTTTGTACCATGCAATAGCTCTGCATCAGGCATATCTTTCTATTAATGAAACATAAGCTCCATTCACGTTTTGAAATTGCTGCTAGTGGAACAGGTCCAAAAAAATGGAGAACAAAAGATCTTGAATTGTCATAGTTCTCTGCATTGCTTGTAAATGCTTCTCAAGCCACAACTCCACATGTAAGCTTTTGAGACTTAAGAGACAAATAATTACGGAGAGGTAGACTGCCAAAGCACCAAGACAGAACAACAATAGAAAGCAACAAACAGTTGAGAACTAAATGGTACATACAATACTACTCATTTGTTACACTGCATGGCCAAGTCTTTCCAGGTTGCTCACTGTGTTTAGAGGAGTGGAGTGAGAGGGCACTTTGACAGGTACAGCCACCGTGGCACCCCAGTCAGTGGGTTCACACCTGTCTACAGAAGAAAAGCTGGGAAAGAATCAGAAGGCATGGATTCCTCCCTCAGTAGTACCATGTTGATTTACCTTCCTACAGGCCACAGGCTGCATTACTCACAACCTGGAAGAAACCAGGTTACAAGAACAATGTGATGGCCAAGAGCCACCATGGCTCTGTTTTTACCTTTGCCCTTGTGGGTATTGACCCAGTAATCTTCACAGCACAAGCTTCTGCGTGTGTACAGAGCATTGCAGACTCAACTGACACCCATTGCTTTAATATAACCATCTTTGATGTCTCACATGGAGACTAAATTATTTTTCCTCACACTTGCTCACCACAAATCAATCCAGAATCACTTGTACCCAAAAGGATGTTAAGAAATCAGCCAGGAGAACAGAAAGAATTTTCATTTCCAACAACAGTTCAAACCAATCCAGCCACGAGTACACAAACCCTGGAGAACAATCTCCCAAATACGTCACCATACACCCCACTAGAACGACACCTCAGTGAGATGTCATGTGCTTCACCTGAAGTGAGCCTGAACCCCAAAGTCCAGGATTAAAAACACTTCTGTAAAGTACATTGTAAGCAAAAGAATATATCCTTCTGCAGCATTCACACTGTGATGCTGTGAAGAGTTCACATTTTGTACAGGGGGACCTGACCAGTTCACAGGGAGGTGACTCCCACAGGTCTGTGCAAGCTGTCAGCCTCCCAGCAAGGACAGCACAAGAAGCTGCACAGAGGAGCAAGGTGATGTGCAACCAAGGCAGGTGCAGGGAACACATTCATAGAAACCAGGTGTGTGGGTGTGTGTGTGTGAGGAGGGATGAAGGGCACACACAGCTGGCATGCACATAGGGAAGATCAAAAAGAGAAGTCCAAGAGTTTCAGCAAGAAGAATGGTCATTGTGGGGACTGTGGTAATGTAACAAACCACAGCAGTTCCCTCTGCAAACACTGTAACCCAGTGAAATTTCCCTGGATATGTCACTTCAGCACTTTGAAAAACAGCAATGCATTTATATCCAAATCCCACCAGTGGAAGTACAACACGTGCAGCAATTCTGCATCTGACTGGGCCAGATGTGTACGTCAACGAAAACAAAATCTTTGCTACAGGAATGTGCACCCACTCAGAGATGACACAATGCACCAGGAACAAAAAATATACCAAGGAGGCAGCTTATCTTGAAAACCTTATCCTGAAAAGGACTTTGGACTTATTTTTTTAGAGCAATGACTTTAGATATTATTAAATATTACTCAGAGAAGTTGTATATGCTCCATCCCCAGAAATGTTCAAGGTCAGGCTGGACAGGGCCTCCAGCAAGTGAAAAGATGTCCTTGCACATGGCAGGGGACTTAAGACTAGATGATCTTTAAACACCCCTTCCAACCCAAAGCCACAGCTGAACAACAGATAGCACTAATCTTAGAAAACAAAGGCTACAGGAAAAAAAAAAAAGTATTAAAAAACCCAATGCCCACCACATTCTGGTTGCTGGAATAAAAATACATGGAAGTAAACTCAAAGAAATAAGATACCTGGCTGGAGAAGAGTAGCTACAGTCCTTTAAAATTTTAATATGATCTGTAGATTTCAATTGGCTTAAGAAATTCTGGAAATACTCTGAAAAAGAGGCCCTGCCATAGTTCAGCCCTCCCAGGGATGTACTCTATAATCCAGTATGTTTTTCTGAAATGTGACATTTCAAGATCTATCAGACATAACTCACACATGGGATAGCAGCTTCCTTTATTATTGAACCATACCTTTATAAAGACAATGAGAGGGCAAAATTGTATTTTCACCATATTTACAGATTTTTAGGATTCTGAGAAATATCTGAAATTTACAGTATTTTCTCCTTCACTGCCTTCTCAGACAGGATTACAGCGAGAAGGCAAAATTAAGTACTTTTTAAAAGCTTAATCAGGTGTTGTAGAGATAGAGGATGGACAACAGTACAAAATTTTGTATTTCACAGAGTTTAAGAGAAAATAAACTTAGTATTAGTTTATTTTGGTTTTGTTAATAGGAATAGGATTAAATATATTTAAGGTGTGCAAGATTTAACAGAATATGGACTATACAACTCGGCAATTGAAATCCAGCCACCCTTAATGACAAATACTAATTAGATTTTACTATTACTGCGACATACAAAAGACTTTGGCTCCTGCCTGAACAAAGTATACAGTTGAATAGAAAGAAAAGGGACTGATACTCTTTTAGGATTTGCCCCCAGCTGTTTGAAAGAAGAAAAAGTCTGGTTTAAGGAATATTTGAACATACTTTGCACACATCTCACATAAAAGCAACAACTGTATCTATGGGTGGCAAAAACCCCTAAGGTGGAACTTCTGAGGTTACTGCCTGTGGGGAAGGGATGGTTTGCTCAGGATGCAGGGAAGAGCTTCAGCAAGTACTGATTGGGGAGGCTGGATGGGCTGTAGAAGGCATAAAAGACATGAGATGGCTCCAAAACAGCAGCACAGTACAGTGTGATGCCCCTGGGAACACCTAGGCTTGCAGAGTCCACAAGGGAGCAAGCAGTTCCTGCACAGGGTCTGCAGAGACAGGATGCAAACCCACATGAAAATGGACATCATTTTGTCTCCTGCTTGTGTACACTGTTCTCTTGGGTATCTAACTTTTTTTAAAAAAACACCAACCAAAACATAATACATGTACCCAGTCTGCTCCAATCGTTTTTTGTTTTTTCTTAACTGAAATTACTTTTCTTATTTGGAAGCAACAGTTTGGGGAATAAAAAAAAGAAAAAGTGTAAAATTACGAAAATACACAGTTCCTAAGAAATGACAATGCATCATGCTTTTTAAACTTCTAAGAACAAAAACCTTTCACATTTTTTTTTCATTTTGTAAATTAACAGTCCCCTCCCTATCTCATTGACAAGAGACTACTTTCAGGAGAGTGTGTGCCACGATGTAAGATGCCAGTGGATGGGTCTCCTCACATGAGATGCACGAAGCACTGCACTGGTTATTACTGATGATCCCCCCACTCCACACAAACTCTCTCACTGGTGTTGAGCACAATATGCCCAGGTTTCAGAAGTGCTGAAGGACTCAAAGCACAATGAACATCAATGACTGCGGTGGGCTCTCAGCACCTCCACAAAGAAACAATAATAAGCCTCGGTAAGCCAGTCCTACACAAAAGTTTTGTTCAAGCAAGGACAATTCAAATGGTTCCAATGAGAATCAGTCGAATGTGTCCTTGTCATTGGATTAGGAAGCTTGATAGAGTGCCGAGGCTCCAAACAAGTCCTGGTGAGGCAGTCACATCAGCCTCAGCCTACCCAAAGCCAAGGCAGCAGTTATGCAATGGCACAAACAAAACATAGTATTCATGAGGAACTGGACTCCTAGCTGACAAAGACTTCTTTTTGTGAATTCTTTTTGAAGTATTTAATCTGAAAATTGTATTTGAAGTCCCCTCTCCTGACAGACCATGCCAAGGCACAGCTTGATCATTCAATAACCTTTCTAAACAAAGTCATCCACAGACCCTGGAGTTTTGTGCTATTAGCATCATTATTAGCAAAATGTTCAAGAAGTGTTTTCTGCTGTCCCCTTCCCTTTGCCCAACTACTACATTCAGGGCAAGACATTCTATTTAGATATCAATCCTAGATTTCACACACTACTGCTGACTCGCAAATTGTGAGACAAGCTTTAGTGTTTTTCTAAGATTTTAGGGCTAAAATAAAGATTTGCTCTCCTCAAGATGAATCAGTCACAAATATTTCAAACAATATTTTGATTTCAAACCACTAGCAACTTCATTTACTGAAGAAAAAACAATTTCACAGACACAGCAGCAAAGGCACTTAAGAACAATTTTACATGTGCTATGTAATAAAGTTTACTTCCCCCTCAATAAGATGTTGTAATCCAAAGAATACACATCCCTTAATAAGACACTTGGAAAACATTCTCTCTTCCCATCCCCATTCCAAGATGTATTTGACAGCAATCCACAGCAGTATAAAGTAGCAATATATGTTAAGAGGAAGACATAGACACGGGAGAGTTTTCCACTTCACAGTCTCATTCAACAGAAGTATACATACAGAAAGCACAGCCTAAAAAGTGAGTATCAGAACATATATGCCAAAAAATGGTGTTGGTTTGTTTCACTCTTCAGAGCTGCAGAGGTGCATTGAAACATGCATTGAAAGGGATGTTGGAAACTTCAAAAAAGCTTAGCAAAATTACTAATACTACGTGAGTGTGATCTTCACTAAGCTAGGGCACAAACCAGTTAATAAGCATTTAGAAATTAAGGAATTAGGTGATGCGAATTAATTTAACAAAGTAGCAACCATAGGAATTCTGTCAGCTTCCTTTGGCTTTGTTTGAGTAATTAATTCTGGGGTTTTGGTTTTTTTTTCTTCCTTAATTAAAATCAGAGACAGTGCCAGCATCAGTATGTGCATATTAACTGACAACTCTGCTTTAGCAGCTGCAGCCTCTAAGCAGTAATATGCCACTGGCAAAACGGACTAAAGATACAGATGCAATTTTCTATTTTTTTCTTTTTTTTTTTTTTTTTTCCCCTCCAAACCTCTTGCTTAATTCATTTGGGGTTACTGTTGGTTGAAAGGAAAGCTCGATGGAAGCAGCTCATGGTAAAAGACGTGAACACTGAATGTGCGTGTGTTGACTGCCAATTGACCCATGTGCACGACGGGCCCTTCGCTTGCCAGGGCCCCACTTTTGCTCACGTTAAAACACTCACGCAAGAGCTACCATCCCCGTAAGTTTGAGAAGGCGACAACTTCCATCGACGCCCAATTCCGTCCACCGTGCAGATCCCAAGATACAAGAGGGAAGAGTACATCACGTTATCCCCACGGATTCCCTAATGCTCACACCGAAACCCATTACGCCTTTCACAAGGATGTCCTTAACGCTTTCCACCTTGAAATGGTACGTCCACCCTCCTCCCTGCCCCCGAGGCTATTCCTCCTCTTCCGAACCACACTTCAACCCCCGGCAAACACTGAACTGCATCCCAAGAGGGCTTGCATTTGTCTCAGAGGAGCTGACTGGGACCCTCCACTCCGGCTTATCCCGAGGGAAAGCTGAGATGAGATCGAATCGCCACCCAACACCGGCACCAAACCCGGCGGGGAGACCTGCGGCCGCCGCGCTCCAAGCGCTCCGGCCCGGCCCGACTCCAACTACCATCCCTCCCTCCGGCGTCGTCCCCCGATCGCACTGTTTCCTCAGCCTCTGCGGGATCAGAGAAGCCACACTTTGTGTCGACTGAGTACAACCGCCTCCAAGAAACTACACCTCCAGGGCTTTATAGTATTAATAATAATTCAGAGGAAGGGAGTGTTCTGCAGATGGCGAGGTCCCTTTGCCCCGCTGGCTCACCCTGCGGCAAACAGCCCCCTACTCTCGCTGACTTTCTGTGGCAGCGGCCCGGCCACAGCGAGGCGAGGGGGAAGGAGGAGCCGCCGGCCCCAGCCCGCTCCGCCGAGACGCTCAACAGGCTGCTGCTCCCCATTCCGCCGCTCAACAAGAGGCCAGGGCAGCTGCTACCCGCGGGGCTACCCCACACCTGCCCTTATTCATGTTCTCCCCCAGCGGCTCCGCAGCTGGAGCTCCCCCGCAGCCCGACTTGCTTACCCATGGCTGTTTCTCAGCGCCCGGGTGGTGTGGGAGGGCTAGGGCTCGCTCAGCCGTGCCTCTCTAGACCGGGCTGGACAGGGCTGGGCGGGAAGCGCGGGCAGCACCGACGGCTCACACACTGGCGGGCTCGCCTTGCCTCCGGCGGCTGCAGCACAGCGAGAGGGGCGGAGATAGNTGGCACCCGTAGCGACGGGCCGGCGAGTAAGTTGCGTCGCCGTCTCCCGCGCCCGCCTTTGCCCCACCGTAGGGCCGGGATATTATCGAAAGTAGATCTTGCTCTCTTACGTTGGCCCCTGTTCTCCTCCAGTGCTTTATCCGTCGTCCTCAAAAGGCTTCCAAGAACGAGCAACCCGGGGCTAGGCAGGATCCCTGCTCGCTTCAAGTGCTTGTCTGGGAAACACTGGTTAGCGGTCGTTTTGACCTTCAGAGGCTTCTGCTTCTTAGTGTTTGTCTGTGGCAATGGAAAGGGCACTGTGTGTCCAAACGACACCTCTAAGTAACAGTCTGGGTAGTCTGGGGACGTATGGGAGACCCAAACTAGGAGTTTACTAGAAAAAACACTTCATACCTGCATGTGTTGGAGGCAAAAATAATGGTGCCACGGAGGAGTAAGTCTTCAATGGACGCCAGTGATGGCAGTGTAAGAGAACAGCAATATCAGGTTTTTTAGTTTAGTTGCTGTACTCAATTGGACTTCTACCATCAGAGCAATTTGATTGCCAAGGCCAGCTCTTTAGTCAGAAGACATGTATCTACAGTGACTAATATCAGATTGTGCTGATTTAAATTAATTGGGTACTTGGCATGCATTTCCTCGCCTTTGCCACAATAATTGTGTCCTAACTTCCTGTTATTTATATGAAGTAAAAGGATATATTTTCATCTTCTCTCATGATTATTAACAAATTGATCCATTCAATTACATAACCATATTCATTCCCTGCTAAATGAGCTCAATCGCTTAAGACCATATTAATAAAACACATAGGCAAAGGAGTGGCAAAAGTGTGAACACTAATTTTTAGGGAAATTACTTCATGCTTTGCAATTTCAGGGCCTTGCTCCCTAGGTAGTCTGTGTCTGCACTCTATACATATGAAGTTGAAATGTTAAGGCTGTGGTTTGTTTCTCATTAAAAGAAAAATCCCAGTTTCTCAGGCCAAAATAATCTTAAGTTTTCATATTGAGTAAGGAACATACAAGTTTTTCTGGTAAGGACTACGGGCCCAACACCATGCAGACAATGGAGGATCAGGGAGTAAATACCTCTTCTCTAAGAAGTAGTAAGTGGATTGACTTAGTAAGCCATTTTGTAAAGATAGGAGGGGGAAAAAAATCATACCAAAGCTGATCACTAGCAAGCTGCTTCCAGTCCCCACTGGGAATTAAAGTAGATGAGTTATGCACCTTTGAAAAATGAGATTAGTTATGGAAATAGCACATGACCCTTAACTGGAGTGGCACTAAATAGCGCTGAAATATGGCAGGAACTGGAAGCAAATGGTAATAGCACCCTGCTGTGAGCAGCACTATGTGCTGGCAAAAGTATAAATCAATTTTATTTAAAAAAATACATTCTTTGGTTATATTCTGTGAAGCTCTAAACCGCTTACTGCTTGATTAATATTAGGATCAGCTGAAAAATACGCCCCTGATTCTGACTGTTTGCACTTAAGGGCAGCTTTGCATTGTTTAAATCCCTGGGGAATGAGGTGCACAAGGGAAGTTGGTCAACACAGTCAGTAGTGTTCAGATTTGGTTTACATACTTATACCAAAGTATGAGGTAGACATTCCTATGGTAGTGCAGAAGGAGTTGCCCATATAAACAGGTGTGCAGCGAGAGGAGGGACTTGCTGTCCTTTATTAGTTTTCTGTCACCCTCAGAAATATTGCTAATTTTTCTCTCCAAAGAGTAAAGTGAAGAACAGCTGTCTAAATGTTGGTGATGGCTCAGCGGTCGATGGGCATTTCCCCTCACAGAGATAGCAAGTCTCTGACAAGTACAGAGAGAAGTTTGACAGGGTTGATGTCAGAAGATTTGGTTCCTTAAGTAAAACGACATTTACAATACCCAAATGAAGTCAAGAAGGCAGAAATACTTAGCCAGAATTTCTGCAAGGAACAGAAACTAGTGGAGTTAATTTCAGAACTAAGCTGTCTGTAGAAACAGATACTTCCCTAGTTGGGAAAGGCTTACAACTGGATTCTGTTCCATACTCTTACTCTTTTATCTAGTACACAACAGAAAGGGGAAAGGTTGGAGTATACAGTATTTCATCGAGTCTCACTAGCTGAATGGCTCCTTGGGTGCCACAGCTGGTAGCTGTATGGTAGAGCTAAAAGCCTGCCAGAAATTACACTGGAAACCAGAATGATCCAGACAATCTTGGCATTAAGGGCTTATGCAATGATCTGGTGCCACTGGAGATTTGATCTATAAAAGAGAAGGTGAAGGCTGGAATTCTGTTTTGATTAATGTCATTCATTGTCTTATGCTGAGTGTTCAAAAACTTTTCCATAGCTTGGATAACAACCTGTAAGCATTTATCTATTTGCAGTGTTACCCTAATACTAGTGAGATGATACCAGGTTGTTTCAAGAAACACCTTCAGTGTTTACACCTTTACAGTGAGGGTGGTGAGACACTGGAACATGTTGCCCAAGGAGGTTGTGGATACTCCCTCCCTGAAGGTGTTCAAGGCCAGATTGGATGAGGCCTTGAGTGACCTGTACTAGTGGGAGGTGTCCCTGCCTATGGCAGGGGGTTGGAACTAGATGATCCTTGAGGTCCCTTCCAACCTTAACATTCTATGATTCTATGATTCAGTCGCTGCAGAAGCGTGCTTGGTGTATCTCCTGACCTGATCTGAAGTAGCATGTTCTCTGGAACTGTTTTACAGAGGCCATCTGATTTACAGGACACATTTGAAAGTAAGTTTTGATATCAAGATCAGTTAAAGAGAGGTACGATGGAAAGTAGGGAGTCTCTTCTGTTGTAACCAAGGGCACAGTGTTGGTCTGAAACTCCACCATACATTTCACCATTTCCAGCAATCAGTAGTGAAGCAGATTTTAATAGCGCATGAAGACTGCTTGCATTAATTCTTGTTTTGTTTTGTTTTGTTTTTTGTTTTGTTTTGTTTTGTTTTAATTTACCATTCCCCACTTCTTCATTGGAGACCTTTCTAGCTCTAAAATAATTCCTTGTTTTCCTTTGTGGGCAGAATAATGTGGTAGCTACCACTACCTGTTCATTCATCTCTGTTTTCTACTCCTACCATCTTTCCTCAGACTGACTAGATAGATTACCCTTGATAAGGAAACTTTCCTGATTGAAAACAGAATCAAAGGCAATATGTTTCCACTTAATCTTTAAGATTTGACTAAACATTTAGTTGCATTAAAGACAATGGTTTAATAAAAAGATACTTTAGTGGGATGTCTGTTTCAGTATGTTCTTGGCTCACCCAGTGTCCTACTGTTGGCTCTATGTGACCATTCTCTCAGGACTCCCTCTGCTACTAGTAAAGCTAATGGTAAATTGTAAATATCTCTCCTTCTGACTACTACACGGGCAGTGTCAGTGAGTAGCAGTCATTACCAGTTTCCAGAGGATTAGAGTCAGTGTAGAGGGTGCCACTTGTGCACTCAGTTTTGCCAAAATCCTGCAAGTCTTTGAAACCATATAAAATAGCCTCCTTTTGAATGTTAACACAAGTTGTGTTTTATATTTAAGGGAACCAGAAGTGAAAAAATCTGGTTTTAGTTGTGATGAGTGTTCTCTGAGGCCTTTCTCAAGGGGGTTCATCCATCCTCTGTCTCAAGCATCTATGATTCCACAGTCAGTGAATGCTTAGGTTTTTCTCTCCCACATGATCTGTTCAAAGTGAAGTTACAAAGGTCATGGATGTTAAATAAGGTGACAACTGGATCACTTTATACTATCATCTGCATGCAAAGAAGAGGTGACTTTTTCATGTTTTTAACTCAGCATCTTGGTGCAGATTAAGGAGAATGACTCATACTCTCCCATGTCGTTTGTACTTTTTATGTGAAGCTGATCTGCTTTAAACTCCAACTGCTGCTACTAAACCCCCTTCTCAGTGCTCACTGCAGAGAGCTGTTTGCAAAGTTCATCCAGCAAAATGCTGAACAAAATTATTCACATCTACAGTACTCTGTGGTCTGGGAGAAAACAGAGAGCATAAAAAAATTTTTAAAAGGAGAAGTAATTTGATATTATTTTAGCCAACATGTAGATACACCTCTTGAAATTTAATGTTCAGGTGCTACAATGTAAGGAGTATTCTTCAAAATCAAAACTGTTCCTTGTTACCAAGTGGGTCATACTTCCAGCAATCATTTTTCAATATGTAAATAGGAGCAGTGATTGCTTTAGAATGGATATAATTATATATTCAACAGAATGCATAATTTTTCCCAATGAACCATAGTTAATTTTATCTGAAAATTAGTAATTAGCATTTGGATGTTAATTACGGAGTACTAAATACATCTTTGGTGTTTAAAAAAAACAGGCTCATCTCTGTTTCACATACCCCAAGTCACTTGTGGAATAACCAATCTCACTGTGATTTTCAAGGTACAAAAAACCTAAATAGCAGAAGCAATTCAAAGTGAAGGATTAGTGTTTACATTAAGACCTCTGGCAACTAAAGAACCATAAATCACTTAGCTCTCGACACGAGGGATCTTACCCTAAGCACGGTAATTTGTACTTGTGTGTGCGTATATTCTGTGAGTGCCCATGACAGATCTAGGTCTGAGAGGAGAGCAGAGGGAAGAGAATGGTATTACTTGTTTTTATTCTGGATACATACTTGTTTCTGTGCCCTACATCTGTCAGGAAACCTTGCAGGATAATGTGAGGTCCAAGAAAGTGGTCTCTGTACAGCATTATATAGAGCAGAAAGCTTGAGCAACCCATCTTGTTTCATCCTCCTCGATGGATCTGTGAAATTGGATGAGAAATGCTGGCAACATTTGCCTATGTGAGGAGAGAAACATCTTCCCTCTTTCTGTGTGAGTCATGATAAAAGAAATGATCCTAGTGAAGGCATTCTTCCACAGGCCTCATTTGAAGATACTTAGGCTCAAAGTTTTGTCAGAGATGATGGGTTCAGCCTAGTAAGTGTGGCTGTAAACATTTACCAAAGTCCTTTGCTGAGTTCCTGTTTTGCAGTGGGATTGTGTGAGCTGGAGAGGCCAGTCTAGTAGTGTCTTTAGAAGGTACTGACTCAAATGTATGGATTATCCAACATTTTTATTAGTACCATTGGAAGATCTGAATATGGAATACATTTACAAATGAAGAAACCAGACAAGGGCAAAATGCATATGCAAGAAACATTAGTATTTAACTTCAGAGCAACTTCTGTGGGAGCATATATGTACTTATTGCAATATCCTGAAAATAATTACATACATATGTATGTTAGCCCCACCCTCCAGTGGTACCAACAGACTTAACCTAAGTTTTATGTTGAGTTGCAAATTAAGGGAATAGGCTTTATATTAAGAGTGTTGTACACATGGCTGCAGTCCAATAACTTCAGTATGGCACCCACCCAAGAAATTGCTCCAAGGCAGCCTAATCAGGACAGAATTCCTGGCAAAAGTACAGTTTCAGACAGGGCTTCCTCTCTTTTTCCAAAGCAGAAAACTCCTTTGACAGCCTGCACTGAGAGCATTTAAGAACATTTTCAGGTGCCTTTTTTTTTTTTTTTTCCAACTGAAAATCAAACTCAAAGAGCTGGAAAAAAACCTGCAGGATTCATTTTAACACTTTAACTGATCCAACTGGGCAGTGGATGCTGCCAGCTTTCAAGGAGAGCAGAATGATGGAATC
>VWZE01002988.1:0-26590 GCA_013396675.1 Eubucco bourcierii
AGGACATGGAAGTGTTGGAGAGGGTCCAGAGGAGGGATACGTGGATGCTCAGAGGGCTGGAGCAGCTCTGCTATGAGGACAGGCTGAGAGAGTTGGGGCTCTGCAGCCTGCAGAAGAGAAGGNGCTGTACTAGTGGGAGGTGTCCCTGCCTATAGCAGGAGTTTGGAACTAGATGATCCTTGAGGTCCCTTCCAACCTTACCATTCTATGATTCTAGGATTCTTACCCTCTTTGTCTTCCACTTCAAGACCCAAGTTACTGTCTCTTTCATTTCACGATGGATATTTGCAAGCCAGTAGGTGCTAATGGTGCAGAAAAGTGCATAAGAGCTTGAGAGATCATTGCTGAATCACAGCATGGAGCTACACATAATGTGGATGTAACTACTCTGGTTTTACTGAAACAGATTTTGAACTGTCATAGGTTTGGGTATCAGTTGGTTGAATATTTCATTTCAAGGAAATTATTTGTGTGTGTGTGTGTGTGTGTGTGTACTAAAAGAAAAGATGATAATCCAGTGAAACTTGGGCCCTGCGTTGCCTCAAATAAGATTAAAGGGTTTGCCTACCAGGGTGAAGTTCTGTTAAGTTTATACATATTCATTGCTATATTGAAAAGTTTAAAGCAGACTGAATTTCAGTTAATTGCTTACACAAAGTAATCTTATTTGAAAGAATACTGTTAATTAGATTTTCAAGGGGAAAAAAAAAAAAAAGAAAGAGAAAGACTGGAAACCCAAGATTTTTGTACAGAGAGAGGGCTTCAGGCAGCAGAGCTTCATGAAACAGAACAACTGGATCAGTTATCAGGGTTAAATTAGCTGCTGGTTTGGTATGAGGATATTTTACAGTTACAAATATCAGTATGGTTTTAAAGATGAATTGCAGATGAATTTTTACCACCAGTCAAAAGTTCCTGAGAATTGGTTCAAAACTGTAGAATCCCTGGTCACACCAGACAAAAGGAAATTAGTTGAAAGACTGAGCTATATTGTGCAAAAACATAGAGTAAAGGTGTCAGAGTAGCACAGTATCACAGTTATCACAGTATCATCAAGGTTGGAAGAGACCTCAAAGATCATCAAGTCCAACCTGTTACCACAGACCTCAAGACTAGACCATGGCACCAAGTACCACGTCCAAACCCACCTTGAACACCTCCAGGGATGGTGGCTCCACCACCTCCCTGGGCAGCCCATTCCAGTAGCCAATGACTCTCTCAGGGAAGAACTTTCTCCTCACCTCCAGCCTAAACTTCCCCTGGCACAGCTTGAGACTCTGTCCTCTTGTTCTGGTGCTGGTTGCCTGAGAGAAGAAAGCAGTAACCTCCTGGTTACAACCACCCTTCAGGTAGTTGTAGACAACAAGAAGGTCTTCCCTGAGCCTCCTCTTCTCCAGGCTAAACAATCCCAGCTCCCTCAGCCTCACTTCATAGGGCTTGTGCTCGAGGCCTCTCACCAACCTCGTTGCCCTTCTCTGGACACGTTCAAATACCTAAATCGTGGAGTGGCTACAAGAAAAATAAAACAGAGCAAGTCCCTTACACCTCACTCCTCTAACAACCCTTACTCCCCAGTATCAGCACACAGCAAGGCTCACACCTGTGCTGTAATGAGGAGAATGACTACAATGTTTTGTCAGTACCTAAAGAATAACTTGTTAATAAATGTGTAAATAATAGAAACAAAGCAGCATTTTCTGTGTTGGGCATTGCTTGATCTGTATTTCCAGCAACAACCGTCCCAGGGTACATTGTTGGAATTCAGTAAGACACAAGAAAATATCCATGGCAATGAAAAATGCTGATTTAGTTTCCTTGCCAAGAGTTGCATGTATTCAGAGAGCTACAGGTTAGGAGCTACTATTTGTCTCCTTTGCTGTTTAACATAGGTTGAAATAATCTAACAGTTGTCCACAGATAAAAGAAAAGCTGTTCTTGACTAGGGACTTGTCTTCATGAGGAAATAAATGTGGAATGAGCTAGAACACGAAATGAGAGGCCACTAACTCCTCTCATTAACTCTGCAGAAGAGCAGTCCTACTCCGCTGTAGGAACTCTCTTAAGATAGAATACATTAAAGTTTTCTCTAAAGGGGTGTTTTCTTCACCAAACAAGAGGTTAGAGAGACAGCCACTAGAAGAATTCCTTCTCCTCATTAACTTTCACATGTAGGCAGTTTCAAAATAACATGTAGTTAAAAATCTGTCACCCAGGCTGTGCTGGTAGAAGGATTATTTACACAAAGGTTAATCATCCTTTTAATAGGGATGCTTCTTTTCACACTTAGAATATATAAAATCCTTGGCTTTCTGGCTTTTAGTTCTTGGGGGTTTTGTTTGTTTGTTTGCTTTTGGGGGTTTGTTTTGTTCTCTTATTTCTTTTTTCTTACTTGTTTTCTAGCTATTCAATTAAGGAGAACTTTAGCAGCCTATGAAAATGCTTTCTGAACTGCATGGAAAGGGTTATTAATGTCAGTGGAGAAGTCTCTCATTAACTTCAGAGGATTTGAAACTTCTTCAAAAAATCCTAAAGCTTTTGGTTTGTTTGTTTCTTTGTTTCTTTGTTTGGTTTTGGGTTTTGTGGTTTGGTTTTGTGTGTGTGTGTGGTTTTGTTTGTTTTTATTGTTTGGTTGTTTTTTTGTTTGGGATTTTTTGTTCGGTTTGGTTGTTTGTTCCTGTGTGGGTTCTTTTGTGTCTGTTGCTACCTTCTTTTCATTTCTCTGTGAATTTTGTCTTCTACTCTGCTGTGTAATGTATCTATTTTGCTCAAAGTTGCAGGATTTTTGTTTGGTTTGGTTTGGTTTTTGGTTGTTTGTTCCTGTGTGGGTTCTTTTGTGTCTGTTGCTACCTTCTTTTCATTTCTCTGTGAATTTTGTCTTCTACTCTGCTGTGTAATGTATCTATTTTGCTCAAAGTTGCAGGATTTTTGTTTGGTTTGGTTTGGTTTTTGGTTGTTTGTTCCTGTGTGGGTTCTTTTGTGTCTGTTGCTACCTTCTTTTCATTTCTCTGTGAATTTTGTCTTCTACTCTGCTGTGTAATGTATCTATTTTGCTCAAAGTTGCAGGATTTTTGTTTGGTTTGGTTTGGTTTTTGGTTGTTTGTTCCTGTGTGGGTTCTTTTGTGTCTGTTGCTACCTTCTTTTCATTTCTCTGTGAATTTTGTCTTCTACTCTGCTNTCTTTTGTGTCTGTTGCTGCCTTCTTTTCATTTCTCTATGAAGTTTGTCTTCTGCTCTGCTGTGTAATGTATCTATTTTGCTCAACATTGCAGGAATTTTTGTTTGGTTTGGTTTGGTTTTTGGTTGTTTGTTCCTGTGTGGGTTCTTTTGTGTCTGTTGCTGCCTTCTTTTCATTTCTCTGTGAATTTTGTCTTCTACTCTGCTGTGTAATGTATCTATTTTGCTCAACATTACAGGATTTTTGTTTGGTTTGGTTAGGTTTTTTGGTTGTTTGTTCCTGTGTGGGTTCTTTTGTGTCTGTTGCTGCCTTCTTTTCATTTCTCTATGAAGTTTATCTTCTGCTCTGCTGTGTAATGTATCTATTTTGTTCAACATTGCAGGAAAAGGCACAAAATGAAACTGACTGGCTCCAAGGGTCATTGCATAACCTCTAAGCTATTGATGCTTCCAGGGTTTAAACTCTTCAATGCAAGCAATCAGTCATGCAGAAGTGCTCATTCACCTCCTGGGCTGATCTCTTCCAGGTGGTTATTAAGGTAGGAGTGAGCCTAGGAGATGAATCTGTAATTAGGATGGATCCAGTTGCTTTGCTCTTTCTTACAGCTAGTATAGTTCTTGGTCAGAAGTGGGATAGATGTCTGCCTTGATACCAAGGAATGGCAAATCTTTCAAGTAAAGATCATTCTGCTTGGTTATCAATTATATGGGAAATGGGGGTTGCATACTTTGGAAAGCAGTTTCCTAAACTTTCCTTCAGGCTTGGCTTTGGGAGTCAAACTTAAAGGAAAGTTGACTAGCATGAGTGCTCCAGCACTGCAGTAAGCAAATATCATACAGTTTCAGTCATATTCCCATAACAATTGCATAACTATTTAAATGGAATTGAGATACACCCCTCTTCTTTGAACTTTGGTTTAGAAGAGCATCACTAAACCAAAAAAGCACTAGCCTTCTGTGTAAATCAATCATGTCACTAGTAGACATTTTAAAGAAAGTAGCAATCCCTACTTTTTCAGATCTGTAAGTTTTTAAGATGAGCTTGAGTTTGTTGATATATGTGGTGTGTTCATGTGTCCCCTCTTGCTGTGCTGTGTGCCTTAATAACCTTCAAAAGGTAAAGCATGCTTTGAGTTTTCAGAAGTACATTTGCATGTGTATGCAAAATGCACTGAGACAAGTGAAGGGTAAGCTTCAAATTCCACAGCTCAGCTGAGACTTATCTGGGCTGCTACCAGACATTGAGCTTCAACATTTTCTACTGTTAATATTTGTTGTATGTGATATACAAATGGCCCTAATGTTTTAGCAAAGATCAGTGTTTTCCTGTTGCAGGAATCTCCCACCCTCCCAGGCTGCTGCTGACACCGAGAACCTGATGGGAAAGTTAGTGTCAAGGGTTTGGGTGTAGACTGAGGGCACTGCTCCATCTTAGGTGCAAAGGAAAAAAGCTAAAGCTGCAGGGAGAAGCAGACAGTTCAGGTGACCCTCAACTGACCAAGGACGGATTCCATCCCATGGACAGCATCTTTGGTGTAAAGCTGAGGAGTCACTAGGGTCAAGTTCTGTTCTTTACTAGCTGGTATCTGAAGAACGCTCTCCATTCTGCCTTTGAGCCTGATTCATAAATACTTGAATCCAGCTCCAGAATCCATTTCCTTTCTATTGCTGAGTCCAGTGAAGGGTTGGGTTCCATATTGATTAGTAACCTATTTGCATCTATTTTATTTTATTACTATTATTTCCATTAAAGTAATTTTAATTTCCTTTCCCAGTCCATCTGTCTCTCTCCCTTATTGCTTTTCTTTTCCCCTTGGGAAGGCAGAGGGTTTCATAGAGAGCTTCTGTCACTCCTTTAGTGGCCACCCCAGCTGTGACCCTTGACACACATGCATATTACCATCCTTTCCTAGATGATCTTTTGAGCTCCCTTTCCAACCTCTAATGTTCTGTGAGTCTGTAAAACACAAAAAGCTATTTCCTTTTCAATATCATAAAATATGTAGAAAAATCCCTTAAAATACATCCATCTTAGTCATTTTCTAGTCTTGCCTATGCATGGAGAACAAATGTGCTGATTCTGTTGTTGTAAATTAATAATAAAGTGTTATATGACTGACAAAGATAACTATGTCACAGAATCATAGAATGGTAAGGTTGGAAGGGACCTCAAGGATCATCTAGTTCCAAACCCCTGCCATAGGCAGGGACACCTCCCACTAGTACAGCTCACTCAAGACCTCCTCCAACCTGGCCTTGAACAACCCCAGGGAGGGAGCAGCCACAACCTCCCTGGGCAACCTGTGCCAGTGTCTCACCACCCTCACTGCAAAGAACTTCCTCCTGACATCCAGTCTAAATCTCCCCTCTGCCAGTTTAAACCCATTGCCCCTTGTCCTGTCATTGCAAGACCTTGTAAATAGTCCCTCCCCAATCTTCCTGTAGGCCCCCTTCAGATACTGGAAGGCTACTATCAGGTCTTCTGGAAACCTTCTCTTCTCCAGGCTGCAGAGCCCCAACTCTTGTAGCCTGTCCTCATAGCAGAGCTGCTGCAGCCCTCTGATCATCTTGGTGGCCTCCTTTGGACCTGCTCCTGGGGTCTCTGATTTCTGGGAGGGGAGTTGTGTTGCTGTATTACCTTTAACTTGTCTATTTCTGTAACTATTCCTGTCTATAGTGCATATCTCTGCTTGTACATTGTGCTGAGCTGTAAATAGAGCTTCAGTCCTTAACTTCCAGCTGACTGAGTTCTAGTCTGGGTCATTTTACTAAGTGTGGGAGGCAGGGAACTCCCAAACCATCACAAGTGCCTTCAGTTTCTTCTATCTAAAAACCAACTCTTACAGCACTCATGGCAATTGTCATACTAGGCACAAACACCAAAATTCTTTTACCTTATATAACTGCATATCATTAAAACCAAAATAATTTGTAGCCTATAATCATCTTGAAGTTCATTCCCTGTGCTCCAGATCAAGAAAAGCATTTATGTGTCCAAAAGATTATCTTTTTCTCCATTGCTATATATAATCGAGCACCTAAGAACTCTCTCTCATGACAGACCTTTGAAAAAATGAAAGCAGTTGTTAATAAAACAACACAATCTTATTTCTTTTCAAGTGTGGCCATACAACCATATAAGTGCTTATACTGGAAAAGACCTTTGTGATCAGCAAGTCCAACTGGTAATCCAGGTTGCCACCTGGATCACCACATCTCTATGGCTTTTAGATACATCCAGGGCTGATGACTCCACTCTTCACTGGGCAGCCTGTTCCAGGGCTCGACAACCCCTGCAGAGAAGGAATTTTTTCCAAGTGTCAAAAGAGAAAGGCAGTGATGTTCTTTAAAACTAGCACTGAAGATATAAATGTGTCTCTGCAAAGGAATAATTGTGCTGCCCACTTAGCACAGATGTGTGAAGAGTCTTTATCTGCACGGATTCATTAAGTCCTTATTAAGCAACAACAATTGCATGTAAATGCAAATATTCTAGGTTATATAAAATACAGAAGTGATTGCTGAGGAACACTGAGTCTATTTGTCTTTAAGTATATGATAGCAGTCCTTAACTTAAAAAGTGATTCTTCATGACCCTTCAGCAGTTTTTCTGCAAACTGAGCAAATCATCATTTGCTGATGAAATCCTGATAGTTCTCTCAAACCCATTTGTATTGGAGCACTTTCTCCTCCCTTACTTAGTTTCGACTGTGTGACATTTCTGACTCTCATTTAAAATGGAAAAAAAAAATCCCTGGCAAAGTGATCTTGAAATTGTATGTGCTCCAATGACTAATCTTGGAGTTGGAAGCAAAAAAAAAAAAAATAAAATAAAAAAATCAATGTTTTGCTGGGCCTTTTGAATTAACACAACACTTTTCATTCCAAGTGGATTAGTATTCCCTTGGCAGAAAGATGAAAACAAACCCACATACCTGGAGAGGTTCTGACAAAGCAGCAGCATGCTTTTGAGGGGCCAAATTTCTGACATTAATTTCCTTCATCCATTAACAGTGAGAAATAATCTGCACGCCACAACGAAGTTAAATGCACTGCCAAATTCTTTTTACTTAAAGGTTATAGCAACTGAACACAATTTTTTTTGGGAAGAGAAACTGGCTAGAATCAGTGGAGACTGTGGAAAGAAGTGACACCTGAATTAAGAGTTAACTGCAGCACATTCACTCTGAGTCTTTTAGTTGAGGACATTGCATAAGAGAAAAAACACCATCTGTTAGCAGCCAGAAACAATTCCAGACTTCACGTGTCAAGAAAACTGTAAAAGCAGCAGAATGTGTCTCTAAGGACTATCATATGTCCGAAACAAATAATAAAGTAGGAAGCCTGGATTTATTTTACTGGAATATTGGGAACTTCTTTTGAAGTCATTGAGAGATGGGAGCTCTCAGAATCCCTGGAAATCCGATTGCCCAAAGAATTAATTAAAATTATGCTAGATTAGCATATATAAACCACACTCTCATTTTATCCTGACACTTCTGTGTATTGCTTGGCAGTGGTCAATGAGGCACTTTCTACTCAAGTCTCAAGCTCTGCCAGGGGAAGTTTAGGCTGGAGGTGAGGAGAAAGTTCTTGACTGAGAGAGTCATTGGCTACTGGAATGGGCTACCCAGGGAGGTGGTGGAGTCACCGTCCCTGGAGGTGTTCAAGGCGCATTTGGACGTGGCACTTGGTGCCATGGTCTAGTCTTGAGGGCTGTGGTAACGGGTTGGACTTGATGATCTTTGAGGTCTCTTTCAACCTTGGTGATACTGTGATACTCAAATCATTTAGGAGGAAGTTCTTTCCAGTGAGGGTGGTGAGGCACTGGAACAGGTTGCCCAGGGAGGTCGTGGCTGCTCCCTCCCTGGAGGTGTTCAAGGCCAGATTGGATGAGGCATTGTGTGACCTGTACTAGTGGGAGGTGTCCCTGCCTATGGCGGGGGGTTGGAACTAGATGATCCTTGAGGTCCCTTCCAACCTTACCATTCTATGATTCTATGATTATTTAGGATTTTTATTAGTACAGTGGCAAGGGACTGCATTAATAATCTGTAAAAGTCAATTAAAAAAAAAATAAAAGTCTGGTCTAGGAGATAAACACTGAAACATTTCTTATTACAGATAGAGAGGAACTGACCTAACATCCTCATTTAAAAAGACAAGGGAAAAAAATCTGCTTTGGAGTTAAATTTAAAAAGAAGAAATAAAGAAGGTGACCTGTTTCCCAATATATAATGCTTCTCTAATTCTTTGATTTCGTTTAAGTTTTCAAAATGTACCCAACCGTGTTGAACAATCTAAACAATGCAGAAGAGCTACCATTACAAAAAAAAAAAAAAAAAAAAAAAAAAAAAAAAAAAAAAAAAAAAAAGCAAATAAAACATGAAACAACACATTTTATGATTTGAACAAAGTATGAAACAAAACGTTTCAGGAATCCATGAAATTCAACAAGACCAAGTGTAAGGTTCTGCACCTGGGTAGGCACAATCCCAAGAACAAATCCAGGCTGGGTGGTGAATGGCTGAGAGCAGCCCTGAGGAAAAGGACCTTGGAGTCTGGGTTGATGAAAAGCTCAACATGAACCTGCAGTGTGCACATGCANCCTATGAGGACAGGCTGAGAGAGTTGGGGCTCTGCAGCCTGGAGAAGAGAAGGCTTCCAGGACACCTTAGAGTAGCCTTCCAGTGTCTGAAGGGGGCCTAGAGGAAGGCTGGGGAGGGACTGTTTACAAGGTCTTGCATCAACAGGACAAGGGGCAATGGGTTTAAACTGGCAGAGGGAAGATTTAGACTGGATGTTAGGAGGAAGTTCTTTCCAGTGAGGGTAGTGAGGCTCTGGAACAGGTTGCCCAGGGAGGTTGTGACTGCTCCCTCCCTGGAGGCGTTCAAGGCCAGGTTGGAGGAGGCCTTGAGTGAGCTGTACTAGTGGGAGGTGTCCCTGCCTATGGCAGGGGTTTGGAACTAGATGATCCTTGAGGTCCCTTCCAACCTTACCATTCTATGATTTTATGATTCAGAAATGTATTTTCTATGACATTCAGTTTCTATGACCAATATGATCAATATTGCCTGCTGGTAATCAGTCATCATCACCACTGATGCTGTGGCAGAACTCCCAGACTGTCAGCAGCAGACTGGAACCACATTCAGGAGATAGATTCAGAAACTTGTGGATGAGGATCAAAGGCAGAATGGACATCCTCTCTCTCATCCCTTTGGGAGAGGGCTTCACAGAATGTCTGATAGCCACTGCAGTCCTGACTCATGCCAGTTGTTAAAAAGGTAAAGAAGGAGAGAATTCAAATAAGATTTAATTCATGCAATGTAAGTAGAACCAACCAAACTAACAAAGAAACAAATGAAAAAAAAGAAAAGGCAATCTGAGTTCTCCTTTTCTGTCTAGGAAAAACAGATTATTTAGCTGAAACTAGTCAAGAGAGCTTTTGAGTAGGCTTTTCTGAACAACAACAACAACAAAGCAGTTTTCAACTCTGTTTTTGCTAGACATGATAGTAAAAATAAAAAGGAGTTATTCCATATTAGAAATGCCATAGATTTTTGCCAAATGTACATAAAAAACTAGGGTCAGCCGTCTCCTCTCTCTCAGTTTTGCTGTCAGTTAAAAAGGCACAGCTCTGTGTGTCAACAGATCATAGCATCCACACAAGCTCAATAAATCCCACCACGGGTGGTACAAACAATGCAGAGAGTGCAGACTAGCTCAAAAGCTGTTCCATCTTCTCAATATACCACTTTGGGAAAAGTAAATCTTAAGGAAATATTCCAGCTTCACAAGAAAGTGGTTGAATCCCTATCCCTGGAGGTGTTTCAAAGCTTCAAAGGTGCTTAAGGGACATAGTTTATCATCAGCTTTGGTAGACCTTATGGTTGGGACATAGTTTATCATTAGCTTTGGTAGACCTTATGGTTGGGACACAGTTTATCATCAGCTTTGGCAGACCTTATGGTTGGGACATAGTTTATCATCAGCATTGGTAGAGTTCATGGTTGGGACATAGTTTATCATCAGCTTTGGCAGACCTTATGGTTGGGACATAGTTTATCATCAGCTTTGGTAGACCTTATGGCTGGGACATAGTTTATCATCAGCTTTGGTAGACCTTATGGTTGGGACAGAGTTTATCATCAGTTTTGGTAGACCTTATAGTTGGGACAGAGTTTATCATCAGCTTTGGTAGACCTTATGGTTGAATTTGGTTATCTTAAAAGTCTTTTCCAACCAAACTGATTCTCTGATTCTATTAGCATTAACATTGAGATACTATGGATAGATACATAGAGAAATAATAAGGTTCTGAGGCCACTTTCTTTAGGCTATCTTTACTGCAATAAATTTCCTGATGCTTTTCCAAATTGATCTCCACTAATGACATCTGTTCTATTAAAACTAAAAAAAAAAAAAAAAACCAGAACAGAAGAAAAAAAAAAGTGATAGATGGTTCTGCTTTAATTGCTGAAATTCCTGGAATGAGGTAATTTTCAATTTCAGGTCTTTGCAGTGGGGCTCAGGGAACTGAGATAATTTGAAAGGATATTATATCAATTGCTTTTTATCTCCTTTTGAAGTGGTTTAATAATTTAGTTAACACTTTATTGGCATTTTATGAGACAATTGTGTATGTGTGCATCACTTGAACATTTTAATTGATAAAGCAGGGCTAAAGTAAAACTTTATGGAAAATTGTTGCTTATCTTACAGAAACATAGAACGGTTTGGATTGGAAGAGACCTTTAAAGGTCATCTAGTCCAACCACCCTACAGTGAGCAGGGACAAATTTAACCAGATCAAATTGCTCAGAGCCCTGTTCAACCTAACTTTGAATTCTTCCAGGTATGTGGCATTTACTTTGGGCAACCTGTTTCAGTGTTTCAACATCCTCATTGTGAAAAATGACTTCCTTACTGGGTGGATAAGGAACTGACTAGAAGGTCTCCTTCAAAGAGTTGCAGTTAATGGCTCAATGTCCATGTGGAGACCAGTAAAAAATGGAGTTCCTCAGAGGTCTGTTCTGGGTCCAGTGTTGTTGAACATCTTTGTCAGTGACATGGACAATGAGTGCACCCTTAGCAGGTTTGCCAAGCTGTGTGGTGCAATAGACTAACTAGGAAAGGGATATCATCCAAGGGGACCTTGATGGGCTTGAGAAATGGGCCTGTGCAAACTGTAGGAGGTTCAACAAGTCAAAGTTCAGTGTCCTAAATCTAGGTTGGGCCAATCCCAGGCACAAATGTAAACTGGGTACAGAGTGGGTTGAGAGTAGTCCTGAAGAGAAGGACTTGAGAGTGTTAATAGATGGGAAGCTCAACATAGGCCAGCAGTGCACTCACATGGCCCAAAGGGCCAACCATATTCTGGGATGCATCGGGAGCAGTGTGGTCAGCAGATAAAAAGAGGTGATTCTCCCCCTTTACTCTGTTCTTGTGAGACCCTCATCTTGAATAGTGCAGCCAGTTCTGGTGTCCCCACTGTGAAGGTTTGGGAGTTCCCCGCCCCCCCCCACTTGTAAAATGACCCAGACTAGCACTCAGTCGGCTGGAAGTTAAATGATGAAGCTCTATTTACAGCTTTGCACAATGTACAGCAGATATTTACACTATATACACAATATTTACAGAAATATACAAGTAAGAGGTAATACAGCAACACAACTCCCCTCCCAGAAATCAGAGACCCCAGGAGGGGCTCCCAACCACCCTTCCACCTTTTCCGCACCCCTGTACCTTACCCCAAGGTTTACCTTAGGTGCAAGGTAAATTAGGAGGATCAGCCAGGGGGGTTAGAAGAAAAGTGGTTAGTGAGGATTAATCAGAAGAGGAACCAGAGCCCAGAAGCTGCTAGATCCCACCAGCAGCTCCTGCTCAAGCAAGAGCCAGACAGAGACTGACTTATCTATTGTTTTGGTTAGTGTTCCCAAACAATTCTCCAGCAAGCGTATGAGTGAAGTAGACATCATGATGTTTTCCTTTCACAGCCTATAGGGTAATTTTATCTATTAAAGTATTCTAATTAGCCTCAAACCAGCACACCCACCATAACAGGGACATAGATATGTAGGAACAAGTCCAGAGGAGAACCACAAAGATGATCCAGGGGCTGGAACACCTCTGCTGTGAGGATAGACTAAGGGACCTGGGATTGTTCAGCCTGGAGAAGAGAAGACTCCAGGGGTGGGGTTTTAACTGCTTTCCAATACCTGAAGGGAACCTACAGGAAGGCTGGAGAGGGACTTCATACAAGAGTGTCCACCGACAAGACAAGAGTAAATTGATTTAAACTGAAGTAGAATAGGTTTAGATTGGATCTTATGAATAAATTCTTCTCTATGAGGGTAGCAAAACTCTGGAACGGATTGTCCAGAGAGGTTGTGGATGCCCCACCTCTGGAGATGTTCAAGGCCAGGTTGGATAGGGCCTTGAGGAAACTGGTGAGAGGCATTCCTGACTATGGCAGGAGGTAGATGATCCCTAAGATCTCTTCCAGCCTAAACCATTCTATGATTCTAAGGTTACACCAAGTCTAAATCTGTCCTCTTTTAGTTTGAGATCATTACGCCTTGCTCTATCTCAACAAATGTTGCTTAAGACTATCCCCATCTTTCCTGTAGGACCTCTTCAGGTATTGGAAGGCAACTATAAGGTCTCCCTGGAGCCTTCTCTTCTCTGGGTTGATATGGAAAAACACTCCAGGAGATCCCAGTGTTTCCAGTTAACTCTATCTGTAATTACCCTGCAATGAACTCTGCTTTGTGACGTGAATATTCATGCAATTATCCCAAGATACACAATATTATAGTACCTATGTGCACACGTTCAAGGTTATAGCTATCAATTTAATGATTTAATATTTCTGATAACAGCTGAAATTTACAAACATTGATTTGCATTTAACCTTCTTCACACGATGTGAGGAGCTGGACCCAAGTGAATAAAATATTTTAGATGTTGTTTTCGGGTTTTGTCTGGAAGACTTTCAGTATTTAAAACTCTTCAGAGTATTCCTGGGCTAAAGGCAGCACTGGCATTAAAAGGTCAGAAAGCAGATGCAGCTGTAAAATTGCATGAGTTCCCTCAAGCTGGCTTTTTGTGGATGTTCAAAATAAATAATTGGGGGGGGGGGAAGGAAAAATAGGAATATGTCAGGCAGTGCATTCAAACATTAAGCAGATTTTTCCCACTTCATTTTTCCTTTGTTCTCTTTTCATGTATTTAAAAAGCTCTTACAGGTCACATTGTCAAAAGTGATGCTAAATAAACATGCATCATTTAAAAAGAAATAAAGTCCTGTATGGTCCTACAGCTATCAATACTGCTTTATGTTAAATGTTTCCCTATTTACATTATATTATACTGATTTGTTAATTGAATTATATTCTTTCTATTTATACTGATTTGTTAATTGAATTATATTCATTCTATAATATCATAGAATCATAGAATCATTTTGGTTGGAAAAGACCTTTAAGATGGATACTACATTATGTTATAATATGGCAACGTTGAATATTTATTATATTTTACTGAGTGTCTTTAATGTTAAGAGAACTATAAATTATGATTCCATAACATTTACATGACATTATATTGATTATATTAATTGTGAGGAAAGGAGGCTCAGGGGTGACCTCGTTACTGTCTACAACTACCTGAAGGGAGGTTGTAGGCAGTTGGGGTTTGGTCTTTTCTCCCAGGCAACTAGCAACAGAATGAGAGAGGACAGTCTCAAGTTGTGCCAGGGGAGGTCTAGGCTGGATGTTAGGAGGAAGTTCTTGACAGAGAGAGATATTGGCATTGGAATGGGTGGAGTTGCTGTCCATAGAGGTGTTCAAGACAAGGTTGGATGAGGCACTTAGTGCCATGGTCTAGTTGATTGGCTAGGGCTGGGTGATAGGCTGGGCCAGATGATCTTGGAGGTCTCTTCCAGCCTGGTTGATTCTATGATTCTGTGAATTATATTCATAGATTCATAGAATGGTTTGAATTGGAATGGACCTTCAAGATCATCTAGTTCCAACCCCTATGCCATTTGAAGAGACACCTTCTGCTAGACTAGGTCTCTCAAGGCCTCATCCAATCTGACCTTCAACATTTTCAGGGAGAGGACATACACAACTTCCCTGGGCAGCCTGTTCCCATGTCTCCATACCCTCACTATAAACAATTTCTTCCTAATATCCAGGTCTAAATCTTCCCTTCTCCTTCAATCCATTCCCTCTTGGTTCTTTCACATCAAGACCCTGTAAAAATGTCTCTCCAGCTTTCTTGTAAGCTCTCTTCAGGTACTGCAAGGATGCTCTGAGGTCTATCCTGAGTCTTCTTTTCTCCAGTCTGAAGAACCCCAGCTCTCTCAGCCTGTCCCCATAGTGAAGCTGCTTCAGTCCTCTGATCATCTTTGTGGCCATACAGACATCTAGAAGTCACATAGAATAAAAATCATAGAACCAGTTTGTTTGGAAAAACCCTTTAAGATCACCGAGTCCAACCATTATCTTCCTCTACCAAGCCTGGTGCTAAATCACTTCCCTCAGCACCGCATCTCTGTGTCTACACAGCATGTGTGTAGTGTGTTAACTGTGTACATTTTAAACGAAGAGCAACAAAGAATGGGAAAACCCATCCCTAGTTAGACTGGTTTAAGGCAGTTTATTTTTCCTGGCATCTGATATCCTTGGTCAGCAGGAGAGGAAATATGAGATCTGATTGACATAATGAAAAAAAAAAAATCACCTCCAAATAATTAAATGAGATCTTATTTCATATAAGTAACAAAGGATTAGAGAGTTGATTTCTCTTTTATAAAAGGTTATGTTGAAGGTTATTTTCTTCCTTCCAAAGTCATTCCACATTCTGCTCGTGTCACTCTCTATACTATCTCTATGCTGCACATCGTTTGCAACTCAAGATTTTCATTACTTTCCACATTCTAGCATAGTAAGTTCTTCATCAGCATACTTCAAATCCTCCTCATTTATGGTGGTGTCATTCTGGGACAATAATGTTGAAATCAATGAAATTACTTTGTGAACCAGGCTTTTAAAAGCACGAGGATAATTAGAATTATCTATCGTTGCTTGTAGGCAAGATTTTGTTGCGTTATGCTTTATATGTTTGCATCTGCTTTGATTTACTGTCAAAATCAATTTTGGTGATACTTCATCTCAGGCATCAAATTGTTTCTGCTTTGGTTTTTTTTTGGTTTTTGTTTTTTTTTTTTTCACTGTGGTCTTCACTGTAGAATCTTATATGAGCAGGTGGCTTCCACAAAGGTGAAACTTCTTTACAAATGGTAGGCCAAAGACATCTTACTCTTTTCTACTTCCAAAATTTGAAGAAGATGCAATTTGCTGCACTGGATCTAATTGGATTGCACTAATTAGAATGATAAGGCTTGAAGGGTTCACATATTAAACTCCTGCATTTATCTTAAATCTTCTGCTGTTGTTTGTCTTCATTTATGGGAGTCTGGTGCTTGTAAAACTCACAACACAGCACTCATGAGACCTATCATAGCCTATGGAAAAACTACTCGGGGACAGTAACGCCCCAGTAGTGCTACAGTACCTGCAACTGAAGCAAATGCAAACATGGCTAGATTTTGTTTGGACCTTTTGATTTAATGGTGTGGTGTCTTTCAGAGTTTGTGTGCAATTCTATGTCACACATGCAGAAAACCTGTGACATGCTGATCTCACTGGAAAAACATCACAGTATAAAAAAATACCTGAGGAATGAAATGTGTGAGATGACTGAAGGTATGTTGCTAAAATAGTTTGTAAAATATTATTTCTGAAACTAAAGAATTCTGTAACTTTTAATTTAAGAAAAGTAATACTCCATTAATTTCTTTGTCTCATTTCTTCCCTTCTGTTTTTTTTCTTTACTGCCTCTTCTCATTGTTTTTTTTTGACGTGTACAAATCTAAACGCTCTTAAAAAAGATACGTTGAGAAACAACATTTATTTTCTTTAACTAAAGGAAGCAGATTTAGAATCATAGAATACTAAGGTTGGAAGGGACCTCAAGGGTCACCTAGTTCCAAACCCCTGCCATAGGCAGGGACACCTCCCACTAGTACAGCTCACTCAAGGCCTCATCCAACCTGGCCTTGAACACCTCCAGGGAGGGAGCAGCCACAACCTCCCTGGGTAACCTGTGCCAGTGTCTCACCACCCTCACTGGAAAGAACTTCCTCCTAACATCCAATCTAAATCTCCCCTCTGCCAGTTTAAACCCATTGCCCGTTGTCCTTGGTCCCCTTCAGATACTGGAAGGCTTCACTTCTCCAGGCTGAAAAACCCCATCTCTTGTAGCTTGTCCTCATAGGAGAGCTGCTCCAGCCCTCTGAGCATCTTTGTGGCCTCCTCTGGACCTGCTCCAACACTTCCATGTCCTTCCTGTGCTGGGGGCTCCAGAACTGCACACAGTACTCCAGGTGGGGTCTGACGAGAGCAGAGTAAAGTGGCAGAATCCCCTCCCTTGCCCTGCTGCCCACACTGCTCTTGATGCAGCCCAGGACTCGGTTGGCTGTCTGGGCTGCATGTGCACACTGCAGGCTCATGTTGAGCTTTTCATCAACCCAGACTCCAAGGTCCTTTTCCTCAGGGCTGCTCTCCAGCCATTCACCACCCATTTCCTGGTTTGAAATCAATATGTAATATTTTTAGGAAAGTTGAAAATAAAGTGGGGTTTTTTTGTTGTTGTTTTCCTTGTTTTGTTTTTTTTTCCCACTATCAATCTTCTTCTCATGGTTCTGAAGATTCACTCAGGAGTCTGAAGATTCACTCAAGAGTCTGCAAATTCTTTTAATTTTTACTCTTCACCATACTCAAAGATGGTGAAGATGAAACTTATTACTTCAGATGTGCACAACATCTCTGCACAGATGAAATAAGGTTGCCTGCAATGAGAACAAATTTATCATGGCATTGAAGTGCCTCTGAAATGACTCTGGAACTGTGTTTTCAGTTTTTTTTATTAGACAATATCTTTGCTATAAAAAAACTCCAAAATGTAGGAAATCTGTTAGTAAATCTATTGACTGTTTAGGGTGGGTTTTTTTTTTTTTTGGTTGTTTGGTTGGTTGTTTTAAAGAAAATAAAATTATAGGAAGAAATGTGCCACAAAGAGCTCTACACAATACATAGGAGAACATAGGAGGAGGAAAAAAGTAATTCAGGTTGCTCACAATGATCTAATGCAAAGTTCAGATATTGAGAAGTCACAGATATTTTGTCAGGAGGCTTACATATGAGATTATATTTTCAAATGAGACATGAGGAAGAAATTCTTCCTCATGAAGGTGGTGAGACACTGGAATCAGTTGCCCAGAGAAGTTGTGGAGGCTCCAAGCCCGGAGGTGTTGAAAGCCGGGTGGATGGAGCCTTGAGCAAGCTGGTCTAGTAGGAGGTGTCCCTGTCCATAGCAGAGGGAGTTGAAACTAAAAGACCTTTAAAGTCAAAGTCAATTTCAATCCAAAACATTCAACTATTTTATGATATTCAATGACATTAATCCTGTTTGTTAGTTTATTTATTTATAAACTTTTAAAATGTGAAATGCACTACTGGAGAAAGAATTCTAAGGATCTAAATGCACAGTTGATGTAACTTGGGGCTTTTACACAGCATTATTTCCATACTTGGTTTCCATCCTTGTTGTGAACAGCATTTGTATGGAAGTGTACATTCATACATATTTAAACAAACCTCTCTTGGCAGCAGTGTTCAGAAGTGTCATTAATCCTGGGAATTTCAGCCAGCAAATGACTCGCTTCTCCCCAAACAATAGCCACTAACATGGCCTCAAGCCTAGATGTATTTTACCTCAAATACTGCTGTTAAGTAACCATCTCAATCTTCTGGACTGGTACAGAACCTACACAGAGGATGCATAAGGAGGGTGTTTCAGTGTTTCTTTTCTGCTGCTTTCTGCCTCCCACAAAAATCCTCCACATTCCTTTCCTGTGAAATGGCAGCTCAGAGGCTGGATGCTAATGCCAGACACTTTTGTGCGTAAAACCTTGTGTTACACCCCTGCAGTCCCATCGGTGGTAACATTCATAGAATCATAGAATCCTAGAATGGTAAGGTTGGAAGGGACCTCAAGGATCATCTAGTTCCAAACCCCTGCCAGAGGCAGGGACACCTCCCACTTGTACAGCTCACTCAAGGCCTCCTCCAATCTGGCCTTGAACACCTCCAGGGAAGGAGTAACCACAACCTCCCTGGGCAACCTGTTCCAGTGTCTCACCACCCTCACTGGAAAGAACTTCCTCCTAACATCCAGTCTAAATCTCCCCTCTGCCAGTTTAAACCCATTGCCCCTTGTCCTGTTATTGCAGGACCTTGTAAATAATCCTTCCCCAGCCTTCCTGTAGGCCCCCTTCAGATATTGGAAGGCTACTATCAGGTCCCCTCAAAGCCTTCTCTTCTCCAGGCTGCAGAGCCCCAACTCTCTCAGTCTGTCCTCATAGGAGAGCCGCTCCAGCCCTCTGAGCATCTTTGTGACCCTCCTCTGGACCCGCTCCAACACTTCCATGTCCTTCCTGTGCTGGGGGCTCCAGAACTGCACACAGTACTCCAGATGGGGTCTGACAAGAGCAAAGTGGCAGAATCCCCTCCCTTGCCCTGCTGCCCACACTGCTCTTGATGCAGTCCAGCACTCGGTTGCTGTCTGGGCTGCATGTGCACACTGCAGGTTCATGTTGAGCTTTTCATCAACCCAGACTCCAAGGTCCTTTTCCTCAGGGCTGCTCTCCAGACATTCACCACCCAGCCTGTATTTGTGCTTGGGATTCCTTTTATCTGACCCAACAGAAGGAAAGGGGAAGTAGAAAAACAAGATGGAGTTGTTTGTGTGTCTTACCTCATACCAGTTATGAAAAAACAAGATAGAGTTACCTGTATTGGAGATGTGGAAGATCTGATGTCAGGAAACTTAGAAGAGGTCAAACTGCCTCATCATAGCCAGAAACAAGTTCTCTCCTTACCAATGGTCTTGAGCGTGCTCTTTCATTAGGTCAGTTCTACAGATGATTGAGAAAGGAGAAAGCATGATGTTATTCTATGATTTACCGCCTAAAATACCACCTAAAATGTTAGGAGGAAGTTCTTTACAGTGAGGGTGGTGAGGCTGGAACAGGTTGCCCAGGGAGGTTGTGGCTGCTCCCTCCCTGGATGTGTTCAAGGCCAGATTGGATGAGGCCTTGAGTGAGCTGTACTAGTGGGAGGTGTCCCTGCCTATGGCAGGGGGTTGGAACTAGATGATCCTTGAGGTCCCTTCCAACCTTACCATTCTATGATTCTATGATTCTATGATTCTAAATATGGGCAAGACTTCTGCAAAACTTTAAGTGAACAATAAAGAAACAACAATTTTAGGAGAGGAACTAACACCTTTTGAGAAATCCACCTGCTAATTTACAAATTGAAAACTCACATACACTAAAAGGGAACAGGTTTACATTTACTTATTTAGTGACAAAAATGTGAACAGGTTTTGTTCCTGGACCCATCTGTTCCTCCCACTGTCTTTCATTCTCCATCAGTCCCACTTTCCATGTGAGTACACATTCTCCTGTTGTACTCCACTTTCTGTCGTCTTCTCAGATCCTGGTTGTGTACTGCAATTGCTGCCAATTTTCTTAGCAAGACAAGCATTCTTTCCTTCACTCTGTTGTTCAGACCTAAAGATCCAACATCACATTCCAGATGTACAAACCTTTTATTTTAATTTATTATAATTCAGCAGGACTCCATTACAAGTAAGAGCTTAGAATCAAAAGCTCTCCTGACTGCTGTCATCAAATATCTTTGCTCAGCTTTTTAATCATGAGAGTCCTCTCTGCTTTAGGTATTAGAACTCTGGGTAATACCTTGTTTATTTTCTTCTGATCTGTTCCTTGTTAATCCTTTTTTTTTTTTTCTACAGGGAGGAAAGAAAAAAAAAAAAAAAGGCCTTGGAATAATGTGGAAGGATACTTCCTGAATGTTTTACCACTTCATTTCATGAATTTGCAAGTCAGGCAAAACTGAGCTCTGAAAAAATAAACCAAAACCTGTCTGCTGGTATATATAAACCTTATGACTCCAGAGAAGATCTTCATGGGAATTTCAGGTAAGTAGAACCACCTGTATAGGTAAAGCTCCTAAATTCCAGGATCAGGTAGGGCTTATTCTCAGCATCCCACTAGGGTTTTCCTGTTAGTAACATACGTGTTGTGCATCAGCTCTCTGATACACTGAGGATGATTAAGGGACTTGAACATCTCTCCTATGAAGAAAGACTGAGAGCATTGTGTTGTTTAGTCATGAAAAGAGAAGGCTGAGAGGGGATCTTATTAACATCTAGAAATATCTGAGGGGTGGGTGTTGACATGAAGGTGTCATTCTCTTTTTGATGGGCCCCAGTAATAGAACAAGGAACAATTATGTATAAACTGGAACGCAGGAAAATCAACCTTAGCAAATTCTTTACTGTGAGGGTGATGGAGCACAGGGCCAGGTTTCCCAGAGAGATTGTGGAGTCTCTTCTAGAGACTTTCAAGACCCATCTGGATGTGTTCCTGTGTGGCCTGCCCTTTGTGATCCTGTTTTGGCAGGGTATTGGACTGGAGTATCTCCAGAGGTCCCTTCAAACCCCTACTATTCTGTGATTCTATGATTCTATACTGCATCTTTCCCCATGGTTTCCAGAAATGCCTTAGACAACTTCAGGTTTGTAACTGCAACACAGAATCATAGAATGGTAAGGTTGGAAGGGACCTCAAAGGTCATCTAGTTCCAACCCCCTGCCATAGGCAGGGACACCTCCCACTAGTACAGGTCACTCAAGGCCTCATCCATCCTGGCCTTGAACACCTCCAGGGAGGGAGCAGTCACAACCTACCTGGGCAACCTGATCCAGTGCCTCACCACTCTCAAGTAGTAGTTTGAACCATTTTGGTCCACTGCAGTTGAAGACAGACACTGGGGCTCTCTGGACCTGGATTTAGGGTAAAGGAATTAGGAACCTCTTTTCTCTCATCTGATTTGGTTTATAAGACAGAATGAAAGTGAAATTGGAAAGCTTTTGAAATACTGGAACAAAACTACCACTAATAACATAAACCCACACAATCCTCCCCCAATGTCTTTCATGAAGATTCAGTGTTTTGTGTAACTGATTACCCCTACCCTGATCTTTGGCCTACCTGCACAATTTGTCTTACTCAGAGTATGGCTTTTACCAGCTCCAGAGGCATTTAGTTCCTAGATAAAAATCTAACAGCAGCTCCTTAGCTCTAGGTAGTTTTTAATCCTCTTGCCTTGTGCTACAAAATTAACTTATGTTTAGGCAACTTGCACGATAGCTATCAGCTTGTAACTCTGGCTTACTTCATATGTACTGGGAATATTGCTAAACTCACCATTTGATGTTTAGCCAACTAAAAAAAGAAGGAACTCTCAGATTTAGTTAGTGTATTGCCTCCATCTAGATTGCTCTTGCAAGGTAAAGCTGCTTTTCAATCCACCTGTGACAGCTTTCCTTAAGTATTCTTGACCTGCACAGAGAAGTGTTTCTGTAATGTAGCTGAACTTGGATTTAGATGTTTTACAGTATCACAGTATCACCAAGGTTAGAAGAAACCTCAAAGATCATCAAGTCCAACCCATTACCACAGACCTCAAGACTAGACCATGGCACCAAGTGCCACGTCCAAACCTGCCTTGAACACCTCCAGGGACGGTGACTCCACCACCTCCCTGGGCAGCCCATTCCAGCAGTCAATGACTCTCTCAGGGAAGAACTTTCTCCTCACCTCCAGCCTAAACTTCCCCTGGTGTAGCTTGAGAGCTTGAGCTTGAGCTTTAAAACTTGCATATCTGAGATCTGGTTGTTTTTTTCCTTTTATTCTTTTTTTTTAAAAATAATTTAGTTTTCTGCTAGTTTTCAGAACATACATTTTAATTACATGCCCAGCTAAATTAACAGCTCAGTGCATATACCTGTGTTTTTCAAGCACACTGAAAGTTTCAGATACCCCAAAGCTTAACTGTATCAAAAAGAATTTCTAAATTAGGTGAAGCCACGTGTTTTGGAACACCTTGTGATTTGACTATTAGTTAATGCTTAACGTTTCGATGGCTCTTATGAATCTGGTTGGTTATGGCCAACCAAAGTTAATTTGCAACTAGTGTGCTGTTACAAAAGGTATTAAAATCTGCCAAAAGAGTAAGCTCAGGAGAGTTGCTTCTCCCCATTAGATAGTACTTCACTTTTGCATACTAATTGAATTGTGTTTGGTTTGAAAAGTAGAGACAACTTATTTACCCTGAGGATACATTTTATTATCATGTGAAATATGGAATGTTATTTTGCTACAGGAGATAAAAGCAATTTTCATCTGAATCCCTCTAGAAACTAGTGTATCAGCTTACCTAGTCATCTGTAACATCTGTGAGGGCTATCTTTCAATAAACATTCTTCACTATTATTAATTTGTGCCAGGGTTGTGCAAGCTAAATGTTTCGTGAAGAAGATGGCTTTTGTATTTCTTTTAAAGTTAAATAAGTCTAAACTGTAGCTGTGGTGGACATATCTTACCTTAACAAATGTGGAATGATAGCTTCTTATGTCTGGTTTGCTTTGAGTTGCTTGCTCCATTTTGCCCTTTAGTGGGATAGGTGAAGGAAATAGGAAGAACAGGAAGAAAGTCTCAGACTGCACCAGGGCAGGTTTAGGATGGATGTTAGGAAGAAGTTCTTCACAGAAAGAGTGACTAGCATTGGTAAGGTGGTGGAGTCACCATCCCTGAAGGTGCTTAAAAGGAGGCTGGACGAGGCACTTAGTGCCATGGTTTAGTTAATTAGAAGGGTTAGGTGATAGGTTGGACTCGATGATCTCAGAAGTCTTTTCCAAACTGGTTGATTCTGTGACTATGTGTTGAGATAAGACTGTTTACCAATTACCATCATGGGCAAAATAGGCTTTACTGGAGGCAAATTAACTGATTGCCAGCCAAAAATAAAATGGAAACAAAAGGACGAACTTTAAAGCAACACCATTCCTACCCACTTTCCCAGGCTGAACTTCAGTTCCCAACTCCTCTGTCAGGCAGGTGTATCCAGCCCAATAAAGACTGAAACTTCTCAGCTCTTGAAAGGAAAGAGCCTCAGTTGGTGAGTCCAGCTTGGCCTGTATGGACTGTTCATGCACACACCTCAACCAAAGAAAAGCCAAGGTGCTTTGGTCAACAGGGTATCAAACACTTCAATTGAGAGATGATTCTAGACTACTGACTATATATATAATCACAGATCAAATTTGACTAGGGTGTAAATGGAGCCCTGGCAAAGGGCAAATTGAGCCAGTCCTCCTTGGAGCAGTGGATCTGCAGTTACAGACTCTCACTGGATCAGGACACTGACCAAGGTAGCTCCTTGGGGTTGAGAGTCCTCACTTTACTGGGTACCAGATTGTACATTTTGGGTCATCATCCCTAAAAACTTGAGCTTGTTAGCTGTGTGGTGTGAATTCCATTTGACAGACATCTGAATCTGTAGTCTGCTAATCTTTGTTGAAGTGCTAAACAAACTTTTATTAGAATTAATTTTGAGTACCTACCTTGTCTATTTTGAGAGACTATGCAACACTCTGCCCACTCCACCTGTCCCCAGGATGAAAGAGTTGAGGTCAGTCCATAATGTTTCATCTCTTGCCGCTCCTTTTTCCTCACACTTTTCCTCTGTTCCAGCATGAGGGGTTCACAGGCTGCAGGGAATAGCTGCTCTTATATCATGAACAACACCTCCTTCTCCTTCTGACCTTGGTGTTCTGTCTGGTTTCCCTTCTATCTTCTGTCCTTTCTTAAAAGCACTTTCCCTGTGGAAAACGGGAAGCATTGGAACTGCCTGTGTCTACCATGGAGCAGCTCTGGCCTCCCCTCAAAGTGGCCACCCCACTGCTAGCACTTGAGCACCTTGCATTCTCATTAAAACCAAAAATAATTGGTAGCAGTAGAAGCTGCACAAACCCAGGTATTTTTCACTGGGCCTGCTTTCCAGGCTGCAAGCTTTTTCTTTTCTGAATGTCTAGTATCTTCTCTGAAAAGTCCTTCAGACATTAAAAAAAAAAAAAAGAAAAGAAAAAAAAAATCCCCACAAAATCTTATCTGATCTCCTGAGTTTTCATCAGTTCCAAAGTCTGTGTGGACCTTAACCAATCACAGCTTATTTCCTAATAGTGTTAATGGTAATTCATTTCTTCTTTTAATTAAACACAGATGTGGATCTAAAATTTAAGAAAATAGGAAAAGCTGTATTCCCTTGCCGAGCTCATAATTTCCTTTTTCTACCACACTGCAGGGTCACTGACAGTACCCCAGAGTCTACCACAGATGCACATTAATTACCCGTCCTCTAATTACTAGGGTACCAGTATAACCATTCATTAAGCTTTCTTCTCAACTTTTCAAAGCCCCAGAGATGTGTGCAAGAAGCATACAACTTGGCAATGTTAATTGAACCCTATTAACTCGTAATATGTACAAAAAGTGTAGCTATTGACAAAAAATCCTTTTTCATTTTGTCCACTAAGCCCACAACATACAAACGATCAATTTTGGTGCAGTCTGTTTGGACATCCAACAATGAAGATGCTCACAGGTTGTTAATTATTGGGCATACATCAAAAGGATTAGAGGAGAGGTCTAGCTGTTAAATGACCAGTCTGACTCCTCATTGAAGGCATGCATAAAGGCAGGCAGCTATAAAAGCAAATCTAAGCAATGTTATGTAGAAAGCTAGAATATTAACAAGAGGAAGCCTGTGAGACAGACTTGTCAACAACTGGAGGAAAAAAAATATCTTGAACTGTTCTGTAACTTATTTCTTTAACTCATTTATATGACAAAGATGATCAGAGGGCTGGAGCAGCTCTGCTATGAGGACAGGCTGAGACAGTTGGGGCTCTTGAGCCTGGAGAAGAGAAGGCTTCGAGGGGACCTGACAGTAGCCTTGCAGTATCTGAAGGGGGCCTACAGGAAGGCTGGGGAGGGACTATTTACAAGGTCCTGCAATGACAGGACAAGGGGCAGTGGGTTTAAACTGGCAGAGGGGAGGTTTAGACTGGACATTAGGAGGAAGTTCTTTCCAGTGAGGGTGGTGAGGCACTGGCACACGTTGCCCAGGGAGGTTGTGGATGCTCCCTCCCTGGAGGTGTTCAAGGCCAGGTTGGAGGAGGCCTTGAGTGAGCTGTACTAGTGGGAGGTGTCCCTGCCTATGGCAGGGGGTTGGAACTAGATGATCCTTGAGGTCCCTTCCAACCTTACCATTCTATGATTCTATGATTCTATTATTTATTTCCAGAATCTAAAGTGAAGTTCAATTGTAATGTCATAAAACATTTTTTACCAGCATCATTCAGAATTTAATATGACAGAAGAGAATGTTCTGACATGAATGAATCAGTCACAAAGAATGAAGTCTTGCTTCATGCATACATGTCTCTCCCCTGCATCTGCCACATCTTTGATTTCCAAGGTTCATTTATTGTAAAGATGACACATTTAACTACCTTCTGGCTGTAACACTTTTGTGACATGATGTGACGATTCTCCTTTGCTCTTGTTACGGTTTCACATGCTGTGGACTAGCAGCTTCAGAATTTATCTTCTATGTTACTGGTAAAGCAACCATTATTATCTACTAATTCAGTTAATATTTCTTGGTCAATATCTGTTATTTCATCAGAACTGTTTAGATCGGAAGGGGCCTTTGAGATCATCAAGTCCAGCTGCTCACCTAGAGCTTACAATCCCACCAGTAACACCAAGCTAGTACCACTAAACTATGTTGCTAAGCACCAGATTTGTGTATCTTTTAAATACTTTCAGTGATGGCAACTCCACCACTTTCCTGGACTGCCTGTTCTAATGCCTGAGAACCCTTTCTGTGAAGAAAGTTTTCCTAATATTCAAACTGAACCTCCCCTGGCACAACTTGAGGCAGTTTCCTCTTATCCTCTCACTTGTTGCATGTAAGAGAAGACTGATGGCCACCTTGCTCCAGCACCTTTCAGGTAGTTGTGGAGGGTGATGAGGTCACCCCTCAGCCTTCTCTTCTGAAGACTAAATAATCTTAGTTGCCTTAGCTGTTCCTCATAAGAACTGCATTCAAGGCCCTTCACCAGCTTGGTTGTTCTTCTTTGGACATGTTCCAGCATCTAAATCATAGAATCATAGAATGGTAAGGTTGGAAGGGACCTCAAGGATCATCCAGTTCCAAACCCCTGCCATAGGCAGGGACACCTCCCACTAGTACAGGTCACTCAAGACCTCCTCCAATCTGGCCTTGAACTTCTCCATGGAGGGAGCAGCCACAACCTCCCTGGGAAACCTGTTCCAATGCCTCACC
>VWZE01002988.1:26626-44731 GCA_013396675.1 Eubucco bourcierii
CTGGCCTTGAACGCCTCCAGGGAATGAGCAGCCACAACCTCCCTGGGAAACCTGTTCCAATGCCTCACCACCCTCACTGGAAGGAACTTCCTCCTAACATCCAGTCTAAATCTCCCCTCTGACAGTTTAAACCCATTGCCCCTTGTCCTGTCATTGCAAGACCTTGTAAATAGTCCCTCCCCAGCTTTCCTGTAGGCCCCCTTCAGGTACTGGAATGCTACTCTCAGGTCCCCTCAAAGCCTTCTCTTCTCCAGGCTGGAATGTACTTCTTGTATTGAGTGTCTCAAAACTGAAGACAGTATTTAGGTGTGGCCCATCCGGTGCCAAGTACAAGGGCATGGTCACTTGCCTACTCCTGAGTGTTTTTGAATTCTTAAGGCTAAGCTCTAGTAATAAAACACTCTGTACAATAGGTACTTGTGAAAGTTTGTTATAAATAATGATTTTTGCAGTATATAATTTAGCTCAATACAGAAATCCTTAGAAAGTGTGTGAATTACTATTAAAAAAGAAAAGAAAAAAAATAAAAAAGAAAGTACAAAGGGATGTGCTTCTCCTTGTGGTGTATTTCTGGGTATTGGACCTCTGTGCTGTATTGAATGAGAATCTGCTGAAGGACAGCTTTGTGCTAATCAATAGAACAGATTAACTCCATACAGATGATTCTGCTTAAATAAGCACGCGAGGCTTAGTGCAATTAATTGGAAAAAAAGAGAAGACAACATATGTTGATTGATCCTGTCGAAACTCATCCAGAAGAACTTCAGCTATCTTTTGCATTTTGAAGCAGTAGAAGAATGTACCACTGAATTGCTCAGTCCTGGCTCTGATCTGTAACATTTGCTGTTTCTTGCTTCAGGGATTTTTAAAATTTGTTTTAGTTACATCAGAATCACTGAATCACAGAATGGTGAGGGTGGGAAGGGACCTCTGAGAATCATCTATCCAAACCCTTTGCTACAACATGATTAGAGATGCTCTTAGGAGATAATCCAGCAGTGGGCTCAGGTGGTCAAGATGATGAATGGGTGGAAACCTGGTGTGTATCAGGAATAGTGTGACCAGCAGGACCCAGAGAAGTGACTGTCCCGCTGTGGTAGATACTGGTGAGGCCACACCTTCAGTACTGAATTCAACATTGGGCCTTTCACCCCAAAAGAGACTCTGAAGTGATGGGGTAGGTCCAGAGAATGGCCAACAAAGGTGGTGGAAGGGTCTGGAGTAGAGGTCTGATGAAAAGTGACTGAGACAACTGGGATCATTTAGTCTGGAGAAAGGAAGGTTGAGGAGAGACTTCATTGCTGTGCTGGTTTGAGGCTAATTGGAATATTTTAATAGAGAAAATTACACTATAGGTTGTGAAAGGAAAACAATGGTGGTGTCTAGTTCACTCATAGGTTTGCTGACATGTTTGGAAAAAGAACTCAAAACATTAGATAAGGCAGTCTCAGTCTCTCTCTCTCTGGGGCCACAACATCTCGAGCAGTCTAGCTTCTGGCTCCTCTTTGCCGATTAATCTTCACTAACCATGTTTCTTCTAACCCCCCTGGCCAATCCTCCTAATTCACCTTGTGCATAAGGCAAACCTTGGGATAAGGTGTAGGGCTGGGGAGAAGGTGGAAGGGTGGTTGGGAGCCCCTCCTGGGGTCTCTGATTTCTGGGAGGGGAGTTGTGTTGCTGTATTACCTTTAACTTGTCTATTTCTGTAACTATTCCTGTCTATAGTGCATATCTCTGCTTGTACATTGTGCTGAGCTGTAAATAGAGCTTCAGTCCTTAACTTCCAGCTGGCTGAGTTCTAGTCTGGATCATTTTACAAAGTGTGAGTGGCGGATAACTCCCAAACCATCACAATTGCTCTCCACAACTTCTTGGAAAGAGGTGGTAGTGAGGCAGTGGCTGCTCTCTTCTGTCTAGTTCCAAGTGTTAGGACAAAAGGAAATGGCCTTGAGTTGCACCAGGGGAGGTTTACACTGGGTATTACAAGAAACTTTTTGGCTGAAAATGTGGTCAGGCATTGGAAGAGTCTGCCCAGTGCAGTAGAGGAATCACTGTCTCTGAAGACATTCAGAAAATGTGTAGACGTGGCACTTTGGAACATGGTTTAGTGGTCGTAATGGTGTTGAGTTGATGGTTCAGCTCAGTGATCTTAGAGATGTCTTACAACTATTTCAGTATTTTCCATCTAAATTAATTTCCTTTGCACTTCTTAGTGAAAACTAAAACAAAACAAAACAAAACAAAACAAAAAAAACCCAAACAAAAACCCCCCACAAACCATAAAACCAACCAAACAAAACCAAAACAAAAAACCGCAGGAGATTAATGAAGTATTTAATACCTTAAATGGGATACTGGATCACTGAGAGAATTAAAAAACCTAAAATCACAGAATCACAGAATGTTAGAGGTTGGAAGGGACCTCCAGAGATCATCAAGTCCAGCTCCTCTGCCAAAAGCAGGATCACCCAGGGTAGTCTGCACATGAATGCATCCAGGTAGGCTTTGAAAGCCTCCAGAGTAGGAGACTACACAACCTTCCTGGGCAGACTCCTCCAGTGCTCTGTCACCCTCACTGTAAAGTTCATCCTCATGTTGAGGTGAAATCTTCTATCTCAAGTTTGTATCTGTTGCTCTTTGTCTTGTTACTGTGCACATAATTAAAAAAAACCAGAAAAACAAAACCACAAAAAAACCCTCCCAAAACCCCAACAAAACAAAAAACCTATTAACAGTAAAAAATCACATAAAGTATGAAGGACAATTACCGAAATGGCACATCTGAGGAGTTGCTCTCCAGACTGGGCAGTACTAGAGCTTCTACAGGGTGTAATTCTAGAGCTGTCATAGACATGGAGGAGGTTTTTGGGACTTGGACAACTTTTGGACTAAATCCACACAAAAAGGTGACAATTCCAGGGTGCAGTGGTCCTTTGTCCCAGCCAGATCTCTGTCAGCCCTGCCTGTGGCTGCTCCTTTTGCTTGAACCCAAGCAACAACTCCTCAGCCAGGACAGACCCTGACCTGCAGCCACAGCTTCCCCTGGGGCTGTGCTGCTCCCTGCCAGGGGCAGTGGGAAGTGCCCTGGTGGCAAGAGCTGGCTTGGGCTGCTTCTACTCCCCACCATGAGGGAGAGTTGCCATCCTCTGCTGACAGGAATTAGATGGTAAGTACCTTCTACTTGTTTGGAAGTAATAATGGGGCTGTTCCTAAAGGAGTTAGGACCTCTGATAATTCAGTGCTGTGTGCTGCTCCTCATTGGGCCTATTTGTGCATACAGGAACATTGTAATATCATAACATATACATAACATATACTGTGTGCAGTTCTGGGGCCCCCTGCACAGGAAGGACATGGACCTGTTGGAGAGGGTCCAGAGGAGGCCACAAAGATGCTCAGAGGGCTGGAGCAGCTCTCTTATGAGGACAGGCTACAAGAGTTGGGGCTCTGCAGCCTGGAGAAGAGAAGGCTTCCAGGAGACCTTATAGTAGCCTTCCACTATCTGAAGGGGGCCTACAGGAAGGCTGGGGATGGATTATTTACAAGGTCTTGCAACGACAGGACAAGGGGCAATGGGTTTAAACTGGCAGAGGGGAGATTTAGACTGGATGTTAGGAGGAAGTTGTTTGCAGTAAGGGTGATGAGGCACTGGCACAGGTTGCCCAGGAAGGTTGTGGATGCTCCCTCCCTGGATGTGTTCAAGGCCAGGTTGGAGGAGGCCTTGAGTGAGCTGTGCTAGTGGGAGGTGTCCCTGCCTCTGGCAGGGGGTTGGAACTAGATGATCCTTGAGGTCCCTTCCAACCTTACCATTCTATGATTCTATAAAGATCCGAGAACCTCTATGGCTTCCTGAAAGGAGGTTGGAATGAGGTGGAAGTTGGTCTCTTCTCCCAAGGAACAAGAGACAGGATGAGGGAAAATGGCCTCATGTTGCACTGTGGGAGATTTAGGCTGGACATTAGAAACAACTTCTTGACTGAATGGATTCTGAAAGTCTGAAACAGGCTGCCCAGGTACTCGGTTGAATCCCCATCCCCGGAGGTGTTTCAAACCCACAGAGATGTGGTGCTGAGGGGCATGGTTTAGCATGAGGCTTGGCAGGGTTAGATAATGGTTGGGTTTGATGATATTAAAGGTATTTTTTAAAGACAAGTTGATTCCATGATTTTATACATGGAAGATTTGTTTTGTAATTTTTTGATTTCACATTGTGTATTGCATTTATCTTGGGGGTAAGGTATTTTCCTACTTTTCTCTAGCAGCAATCTTCTTTGTTGGCTTCATGGTACTGGAATATTCAGAACTATTGTAAAGCATGAAGGAATACATCTTTTTTAATTATTTTTTTTTTTCGAGAGCAATATGAATTTTATATTCTTTAAGAGGCATAGTAATGTGAATATTAGTTTGTCCACTGGTAATTTGAAGTGAGTCACTGAAAATAAGTTTTATAAACCACTATCCAATATCCCATTTATTTGTGCAGTTGCCTTGTGTACTACACAGTGTCCTAATTATGTTTAAAGAGGACTTACACTGATCACAGCAAATTTAAAAGATACTTGTTTGAACCTAAAATTAGGAAGGAATAGAAAGGTGGAATGAAGGAAGGGAATAATTATGCAGTATCTTACATATCTGATTAATGATACAGTGGTCTGTGTCATACCAGTATGGATGTCTTGAAGTGAGAGTCATCTTTTAATTGGGTGTTTAGACAAGCTGTATTCTTTATTATTCTTATTAAATTCTAGCTGTGTCTATCACTATATCTATTAGCATCTTGTACAAGGACTTCATTTGCATTTCATTCGCTTCTCTGTAAAATGCTTTCTGGTTTTGAAATTACGCATTTGTACATTACAGAACAATCAAATTATCAGCCTCACTGCCAAAGATCAATTTGGAGCTCTGAGAAGTGTGATGAGGTAGGTTTTCCATCATTAAAATTGCCTTCAAATTCTTCAGTGCTGTTGAAATGTCAATGGCTGTTATTTAATTTGTTTAGAACTAGTAGGAGTAAATGGGATTGTGCAGTAAAATGGAATTCAAGAAAGTTTATCTTTCGACAAGTGGAGTGTTTGGATGGAAATCTTCAGAAATTGTGAATAAGTGTATCTATTTGTTTTTATGGTACTTTGCCTTACAGTGCCCAGTCTTAAGATTGGAACAAAAAAGTTAACCTGGATTCTAATTGAAACCTGATGGATCTGAACATCAGAATTTACCTTTAGAACATTGAATTGTGAAACAGAAAATGAAGAGAAAGGAAGATCTTTGCTAAATTTTGTCTCCTGTTTCTTTATGCTTTTCTGAGCAGCTTTAAGGGTAACAAACTGAGAATGAGGATATTAACATAACCAAGAGGTCTCTTATCTTTTTTGAGGAGACCACAAATATGCAAACAGAATTCAGTGAAATTTTACAATGACTGCTTTCTACATGCATATTTCTGTCCGAAATCCTCATGAGTAGTTTTTAACTACTAAAATTGTTACCATTGTGTGCCCTACTACCTGCTGTACTGAGGGACAAGAGGAGAATTTCTCTCTGCCTGGTTTCAGGAGAGCCTATGGTTTAGTGATTTTTTCAGTGAGCTGGAATGCAAGCTGGCAATATGCAAAATCTGTTGTCCACACAGCTCTATAAGGTTAAGTATGGTAAGAGTGAGAATGTGTTGCACTTAATAGGCATATCCTGAGCTTCTCTAATCTAAATAGCTGATACAAATCATCGTGTTCAGATGGTTTGGAGCTACACATGAATGTTAGTGTAAAATATGAGCTATTCATAAACAGAATGACTATACTGACTGTAGAACAAAGTAAATGTGAATCTCACACTATCTCAGGCTTGAAAGAAGTTAGAAAATAGAAACACTTGCCACTGTCTTTTCTCCCTGGACAATGGTCATTGTGCAAATTTGGGTTTTCAGAGAGTTAGACATACAGGGAAACCCCCTTTTTTAAACCTAAGACACTAGTGTCACAGCTACTTATACTGCTTAGAGATGCTCATTTTTATAGAATCATAGAATGGTAAGGTTGGAAGGGACCTCAAGGATCATCTAGATCCAAACCCCTGCCACAGGCAGGGACGCCTCCCACTAGTACAGCTCACTCAAGACCTCATCCAATCTGGCCTTGCACACATCCAGGGAGGGAGCATCCACGACCTCCCTGGGCAACATGTGCCAGTGTCTCACCACCCTCACTGCAAAAAACTTCCTCCTGACATCCAGTCTAAATCTCCCCTCTGCCAGTTTAAACCCATTGTCCCTTGTCCTGTCGTTGCAGGACCTTGTAAATAATCCTTCCCTAGTCTTCCTCTAGGCACCCTTCAGATACTGGAAGGCTACTCTAAGGTCCCCTGGAAGCCTTCTCTTCTGCAGGCTGCAGAGCCCCAACTCTCTCAGCCTGTCCTCATAGGAGAGCTGCTCCAGCCCTCTGAGCATCTTTGTGGCCCTCCTCTGGACCTGCTCCAACACTTCCATGTCCTTCCTGTGCTGAGGGCACAGGATTTTGTTTGATACCTAGAAATGCTCCATATTTGTGTTTGTATTTGATTTATTATTTTTTTTTAATTAAATATCATTAAGTTTCAGCCCTGTTTTGGGCTCATCAGTATGACAGGAGGGTATGAATGTATAGACCCTGGCCAGCAGCCAGAATATTTCCTCCCTGCTTTACTCCCATCAGAATCAAAAAGAATAGGAAAAAAATGAAAGTGTGAACATTTGTGGGTTCTGATAAAGACAGTTTAATAAGTGGAGGAAGGAGGCAAAAAGCAAGCAATGCAAAGGCAATCATGCAGCACCTCCCACAGATTGTTGCCCAGTTGGTCTCTGAACAGCAGCCACCTTGGAAGTCAAAAACTCTTCAGCATGTTTCTCTCCCTCCAGTGTTATTGTTGGATATGATGTTACGTGGCATGGAAATCTCTCTTCGGTCAGTTGGGTCAGCTGTCCAGGCTGTGTCACTTCCATTCTTCTTGTCCCCACTTAGTCTACTTGCTGCTGATTGGGGAGAGTGGGGAGAAGAGAAAACCTGATTGTGGTTCAGCCACAGATCCAAAGCATGGCACCACATGGACTGCTATGAAGAAAGTGAACTCCATCCCAGCCAAAGCCAGTGCAACGAATTAAGTGATTTAAGTTAGCTGCTGCTGTTAGCAAACACTAAACCTGAAAAATAAACCTTAACAAACAAAAAACTGCTCTTCTAAACATTGCTCTTGGGCTGGTGCTGCTGCTTTACCCTGACAATGACGAAGTGATGCAGACTGGTGATCTCTACAACATCCAGCTTGCAGAAGAGAACTGTAACACCAGCAGGAGGTTTGACTGCCATTTTTACAAAAGGTATTGTCCAGTCCAACCATTGGAATCTCTTGAGAGGCGTAGCTTCTTTTGAAATAGCTATTTTTAATGTCCCTCTTTCCACTGGTCCTTGACTACCCCAGTAGAGAAAGATATAACTATCAGCTTCTTTGGGGGCTCAGACAAGGAGGAATGTCAAGCTTGAAGGATTTCAGTGTATTTCTAGAAAGAAGGTTCATTGCAAGATCTTTTTTCCATAGGTAGTGATGTCCTAAGTAGACTTTCCTATTGGCAGAGATCAAACCTATGTTTTAGATTTCAAATCTGCATTTCAATTAAATCTGCATTAAATCAGGCTAGAAACTGCTTTAAGAGCTTCTACAGAAAGGTCTTGTAAGTAACAGTTTGGAGCCAGGTGTCAAAAAAACCAAATACAAGAGCAAAGTTTATTTTGGAATACATGTCACAGTTTGAAGACAAAGAGGAGAGTTTACAATTGTGAGGATTTCATGGGAGTTGAGATGGCTGCCAGCAATTTTTAAGGTTGGGGGTGGGGGTAAGAAAACAGCCAGAACTCTCTTTTTTAAATTAGTCATACATAGCAGCAGTGCGTTTCCATCCTTCTGCTAAACTCAGACCTCAGCAGGGACTGAATGTCTTTGTCTCTTTCAAAAACAAAAGCTTAACTCTGAGAGGCAGCAACTCCTGGCTCTCAGCTCTAGTGAGATTAGAGATTTGGGAGTTGGGAGTTCAGAGTCGGCCCACAAACCTTAGACTGCTGATAGGGAAACATACCTTAACTTCTTTTCTCTTGCATGATGAAATTATTTATTCTCAGGACATCTGTACCAATAACCAACCTCTTAGAAATATAGAAGTTCTGTATTCTGACAGAAGCAGAGTAAAGGGGCAGAAATTCTGCCCCTTTACTCTGCTCTTGTCAGACCCCACCTGGAGTACTGTGTGCAGTTCTGGAACCCTCAGCACAGGAAGGACATGGAAGTGTTGGAGCGGGTCCAGAGGAGGGCCATGAGGATGCTCAGAGGGCTGGAGCAGCTCTGCTGTGAGGACAGGCTGAGAGAGTTGGGGCTCTGCAGCCTGCAGAAGAGAAGGCTTTGAGGGGACCTGATAGTAGCCTTCCAGTATCTGAAGGGGGCCTACAGGAAGGCTGGGGAGGGATTATTTACAAGGTCTTGCAACAACAGGACAAGGGACAATGGGTTTGAACTGGTAGAGGGGAGATTTAGACTGGATGTCAGGAGGAAGTTTTTTGCAGTGAGGGTGGTGAGGCACTGGAACAGGTTGCCCAGGGAGGTTGTGGATGCTCCCTCCCTGGATGTGTGCAAGGCCAGGTTGGAGGAGGCCTTGAGTGACCTGTACTAGTGGGAGGTGTCCCTGCCTATGGCAGGGGGGTGGATCTAGATGATCCTTGAGGTCCCTTCCAACCTTACCATTCTATGATTCTATGGTTCTAAGTGCTAGAAACCTGTTCTTACATTTAGGATTTCTTTCTGTTACACTGAACTGAACTTCAGAAAATAAGTGATTTTACAGGATTTACCTTCCAATTGATCAATACTTATGGTCATATACACATAGCTCATGTGTGTCTTGTGACAGGCAACATAGCCCCACTTCTTAAATTCTTTCCCTTTACAGTGCCTAGGCAGATATTTGGAAAATAAATCAAATTTCATTACTGTTCGTATCCCATTTCCTAGATAGGAGGGATGTCACCAAATCAAAATACAATTCTTCTGTCTACTAGGTATTCTATAGTCTTTAAAACAAGAAGATAGCATTATACTGCACCAGTTTGATTTTCTAAATAAAAGAGAACAGGGGTTTATCTATGTCACACAGTTAGGATACTGAGACAGTGGAAGAGGTTGCCCAGGGATGCCCTGGATTCTCCCGCCCTGGAGGTGTTCAATGCCAGGTTGGACAGGGTCTTGAGTAATTTGGTCTAGTGGAAGGTGTCTCAGTCATAGAATCATAGAATCATAGAATGGTAAGGTTGGAAGGGACCTCAGGGATCATCTAGTTCCAACCCCCTGCCATAGGCAGGGACACCTCCCACTAGTACAGCTCACTCAAGGCCTCATCCAATCTGGCCTTGAACACACAGTCCAAGGCAGAGGGGTTGGAAGTAGATAATCTTCAAGGTCCCATACAACCCAACCCATTCTATGAATCTACAAAATTCCTAACTGTTGCTTGAGCTTCCTACTGTCTTTTCAGCAAAATACTTGTTCCACACTTAAAGGTTTTTGAGTTATGGAAATTAAAGCAGATCCTTTACTGAGTGGCTGCTTCTGGATAATTTTACTGTTTAAAATGATGCCTTATTTATAGCTGGAATTGTATCTAATTTCAGCTTACAGTCACCGGGTATGGCTATGCCTTTGTTTAGTAGATTAAAAAACCCTTGCCTTTGAAAAGTTAAGTAAATAGAGCTTTGTAAATTTCAAACTCCAGACATGGAATCGGTCTTAGGAGGCTTGTCTGAACATTTTCCAGTTTAAAAAAAAAAACAACCAACCTTTTTGAAGATTGAGGCAGCATAATAGTCTCTCCAGTGTTGTATTCAGAAGAGATACTATCTTTGCATTTCTTCTTACATGTATGTATGCTGCAAAGTACCTCTTCTGATGTGATTTAGTTGGATTTCAGTTAACTCTTAGTGTGACTAGTGCTGTTTAGTATCTCTTTTTTTTTTTTTTTTGAGTGTCAGAATTATGATGCAGGATGCTTCAGTAACTCTGTATTTGAATGACAACTAACACAGGAACTAATAAAGTCAGGATTAACTTGAGCAACTAACTTCTAGTTAATTATCTGCAAAGCTATGTGTGCTAATTTTCTTCTTTAAGTCAGGTTCAACATACTGTCTGAGAACAGAGAACTGTGGGTTTAACCTTTCTAATCTGTATTGGTGCTAGCAGAGATTCTGGAATTTACTTCAGTCAGTGACAGGACAGTAATGACAGAAACTGGTGGCACAACTCTGCAAATAGAGGGGGCAGCCATTAGGGTGAGAAATATTATTCTGATAACTCATCTGGTCACTCAAATAGCAGTAGGTGAAGGGAGGAGATTCTGGCCCTCTACCCTGCTATAGTGAGATCCCTTCTGAAGTCCTCTGTCCAGCTCTGGAGCCCCCAACATCAGAAGAACACAGAACTGTTACAGTGGGTCCAAAGTCAACCATGAAGATGATCAGAGGGCTGGAACCCCTCTCCTGTGAAGACAGCCTGGACAAGAAAAGGCTCTGGGGAGAACTTCTGTCAGCCTTCCAATATTTGAAGGGCATCCAGGAGAACTGGAGAGGGACTTTCAACAAAAGCCTGGAATGACAAAATGAGGGGTAATGACTTCAAACTGGAAGAAGCTGGATCAAGATGAGACATGAGGAAGAAATTCTTTTCATGAGGGGGGTGAGAGACTGACACAAGTTGCTGAAAGACTTTATGTAGGCTTCAAGTCTGCAAGTGTTGAAAGCCAGGTTGGATGTGGCTTTGAGGAAGCTGGTTGAGAGGGAGGTGCCCATAGCAGGGCAGTTCAAACCAGATGATCTTCATAGCAGGGCAGTTCAAACCAGATGATCCTCAAGGTTCCTTCCAACCTAAACGGTTCTGTGACTGTCAAAAAAAAAAGGTTGAATAATCCTTTGGCAGAGAGAAAATAGCCTTTGCCAGCCCCTCCCCCCTCCCCCNCTCTCTGCTCCCTATTTCTCCTTCAAACCATTAACAGCCAGCAGAATAGACAGCTTGCTGGGTCAGTGGCCTGATCTTCTAGGTCAATCAAATCAGTTATGTTCTTATTCTCACAAGTCCAGTACTATCTTTTTCAGTTTTGCTTGTAATCAAGACATTTTCTTCACCTACTTGCAATGATCTGTGTTTGTTTAAATATCAGGCACTTGTATGCTCCAGTATCTTTAAAAAGATGTCTCCACACCAGCCAAATAACAGAAACTTGGTAAGGCTGACTGCAAAGTGAAGTGAATTGAAGCTGCAGCTCATACTTTTGGGAGCTGGGGATTAGCACAGAAGAGCCAGACACAGGCAGATGGCCAACCAGTTTGCTGGCCAGGAGAGTGCTGCACCATTCCAATTGGGACGTTCTGCTTAGAGCAGATAGGAGCCAGCACATGGAATGTGATGTCTCTGAATGTTGGTTTTCATTCAAAAGAAGATCCTTCGACCTGGGGCTGGATGAGATGTATTGTCTTTCTACAGTTTCTCAGCTGCATGGGGAATGGTTAGTGATTACCAAATAGAATTTTGACTTCTGTCATATTTTGTCAATAGAATTTGAGTGAAAGAATTGCTGCTTCTACTTTTGAAAAACAAAATTAGAAACAAACAAACAAACAAACAAAAGTGTAAGTGCTGCATTTGGAGCAACTGATTTGATGTTGGCTAACCCATTCCTCATGGGTTTGACTTTTTCCTTTGCTTTTAAGGGAAAAATGTGTAGTCAGAGTCTGAGATGCTGAATGTTGTGCTGTAATGGAGGTGCATGTAGGGCACAAAGTGAGTCAACTGCAATGTTGACTACCATTAGCAAGCCAGCCTTTCAGTCACTGAGAGGAGTGGAAGCAGTCCTCAGATGAGGACACCTCTATATCATCACTTTCTGAGGGACTCTGTCCCACATGACATCCTGGTCACCAAACTGGAAAAACATGGACTTGATGGGTGGAGCACTGCTGGATAAGGAATTGGCTGGATGGTTGCACACATAGAGTGGTGATAAATGGCACAATGCCTACCTGGAGACCAGTGCCAAGTGGTGTCCCTCAGGGGTCAGTGCTAGGACCAGTGCTGTTTAACATCCTTGTCAGTGACATGGACAGAGGAATGGAGTGCACCCTCAGCAAGTTTGCAGATGACACCAAGCTGTGTGGCACAGTCGACTTGCTAGAGGGCAGGGATCCATCCAGAGGGACCTGGACAGGCTGGAGAGGTGGGCCCAGGCCAACCTCCTGAAATTCAACAAGGCCAAGTATAAAGTCCTGCACCTGGGTAGGCACAATCCCAAGCACAAATCCAGGCTGGGTGGTGAATGGCTGAGAGCAGCCCTGAGGAAAAGGACCTGGGGTTCTGGGTTGATGAAAAGTTCAACATGAGCCTGAAGTGTGAGTGCAGCCCAGACAGCCAACCAAGTCTTGGGCTGCATCAAGAGCAGTGTGGGCAGCAGGGCAAGGGAGGGAATTCTGCCCCTTTACTCTGCTCTTGTCAGACCCCANGAGAAGGCTTCGAGGGGACCTGAGAGTAGCCTTCCAGTATCTGAAGGGGGCCTACAGGAAGACTGGGGAGGGACTGTTGACAAGGTCTTGTAATGACAGGACAAGGGGCAATGGGTTTGAACTGGCAGAAGGGAGATTTAGACTGGATGTTAGGAGGAAGTTCTTTACAGTGAGGGTGGTGAGGCACTGGAACAGGTTGCCCAGGGAGGTTGTGTCTGCTCCCTCCCTGGAGGTGTTCAAGGCCAGGTTGGAGGAGGCCTTGAGTGAACTGTACTAGTGGGAGGTGTCCCTGCCTATGGCAGGGGTTTGGAACTAGATGATCCTTGAGGTCCCTTCCAACCTTACCATTCTATGATTCTATGACTCCAGAGGGACCTTATAGCTGCCTTCCAACACCCAAAGGGAGCTTACAGGAAAGCTGGAGAAGAACTTTTCATAAGGGTGTGTAGCAGTAGGACAAGAGTGGATGATTTTAAGATCTTAAGAAGAAGTTCTTAAGCATGAGGGTAGTGAGAATCTGCAATAGGTTGCCCAGGAATGTTGTGGAAGTCGCCTCCCTGACGGTGTTCAAGACCAGAATGGATGGGTCCTTAAACAGTTAAGTCTAGTTTAGAGACATCTATGTCCATGGCAGGGGGTTTGGAGTAGATGACTTCTGAGATCCCTTCCAACCTAAGCTATTCTATGAGCTAAGACAAGGTAGATTGTTACACAGAATCCAGCCTGTTTGATTCAGCTAAGTGCACTTCTGAATTATCACAGAAAGATGATGTTGGAATATGTACTGAACAGTTCCACACCTTACTTCCTATTTTGTTCTGAACTGTGATGTGATGCAGCCATGAGCAATTTTCTTGTGAGAAAGATGAAATTGAATTAGAAATTTGTGAAGCTACAAGCAAAAAAGAATGGACAAATTGTCCATCAAGAAAGTTGCTGGTTTGTTCAATAAAGTAACAAACAGGATTCTACATAGCTTTATTCTGAACCTGGTACCCAAAAGGTGGCAGGTGGCTTAGAGGTGATCTATTGTTGTATCTCCAGGAACATCTGGTAAATTTACAGCCCCATTCAGTACAGTACCTAACCGTGACAACCACCAGAACTTCTGGCTGTAATGTGTGGCTAGCTAAACTGCATTTTGTTCATGTAGGCTCATCATGCAGGTCTGCATGGTTTTAAGCTCTGGAAGCAGTCATTCTCTCTGCTAGGCAGGGCACTTCTGATGCTCTGCTTCTGTTTATTATGTTCTACAGTTTTATAGACCAAAGAAGCTCACTGCTGAAATCTGCATGTTACATGAGAAGACAGGATTCCTTCTGTGACTCATCTGTTTGGGTTTTTGTTTTTTTTTCCAGGAGAATATGGAATGAAGGAAAACATTAATCTTTTAACTACACAGAGGAAGGCTGGAGCACCTCTCTTGTAAGAACAGGCTGAGAGAGTTAAGTCTGTTCAGCTGGGAGAAGGCTCCAGTGAGAACTTACAGTGGCCTTCCAGTAGCTACAGGTACCTAATATTAGGTAGATGCATACTGGTGCCTACAGGAAAGACAAAGAGGGGCTATTTATAAGGACATGTGGTGACAGGACAAGGGGCCATGATTTTAAACTAGAATAGGGTAGATTTAGATGATACATTAGGAAGAAGTTCTTTACTATGAGGGTAGTGGAACAGGATGGCCAGAGAAGTTGTGGATGCCTCGTCTCTGAAAGTGTTTAAGATCAGGCCGGATGAGGCCTTGAGCAAGCTAGTCTAGTGGAAGGTGTCCCTTCCTATGGCAGGTGGAGTTTGAACTAGATTATCTTAAAGGTCCTTTACAATTCAAGCCATCCTATGATTCCATGAAGCTGGTAACAGGAAGAATTCCTCACTGCAAAGAGAGAGGAACAAAAACTATGGTCAGAAATTAAAATATGATGCTTCCTATTAGCCCCAGAAATAGTTACAGGTTAGTCTGTAGACAAGGAAATAACAAGACTGGCACTGTTGTGTAAGATATTTCATGCTGCAGTTGCACTGGGAACTGAAAAATGGACTTACCTATATGATCTGAGGGGTGCTTAAAAGTTTGAAATTCCTTCTTTACATGGTAGGATATGGTTTCCTTATGACAGCTGGACATCAACAGGAAGCAGAAATTGGGCTTGTGTTTCCCGTAGGGACCATGCGGGCTCAGAGATGTAAGCGTCTATTTCAAGAGCCTTAACTCTTCTTCCTTTCCTAGTGGCAGCTAATCTCATTTCTGTGTATGTGACAATCAGATTGTGAGCCACATGGTCAAAAAGCAGATGGTAAATGCCCCATGAGTCCCAAGGTTGGCATGGGCTTTTGCCCTTTATTTTTTTATGGTGCCATCTCATGTTGTGGCTAGAATGCATACCTAGAATAGATGATGGCATAGCAGATGCTTTGTTGTGCTTTCAGGACAAGAGGGAGAGGAAAATTCCCAGAGCACTAGTAATCTAAAGGTAATTTTTATTTTCTTAAAAAAGAGGTCCTTTTCTTCAGTATGAGGAGGACCTTCCACACCTTATTAGAAGAGGTCTGACAGGATTCACAGTTACAAGCTGCTGCATTTTGTCATGAACTCTGGGCTTACTACAGGGAAAAAAACTTGAGTCTAAGATGGTGGATACTGGCTTGCTGTTGAATGTCTCCACATTTTGGAGCTCAGGATATTACAGATATGTGTAGTTTCACAGAGAAGGTAGTCCTGTAACAGGTATTTTAGCAGTATTTGTCATGTTCTTAGGAGGTGAGCTAGTTCAGCTTTCAGTAGAAGATAGATCAGAATCGAAAAGGTAGGTCATATCCTTTTGCTACCAGCTTCCAGGGACCCAGCTCGGCTGGTTTAAGTTTGTCACATACACACAAGCTGATGGTTGAAGTAGCTTAAAGACTAGACTAAGGACTTCTTAATTTTTAAGGTGTCAGACAAAGGATCTGTAGTTTTGCAGTTTTGTTTTTTTTCCCTACTCTCCATGTCATGTTTCTATTCATGCAATTAATGATTTTTAGTTCCTGAGAAATTAAAGCATCAGTGTTTTTTGGCACAGTGGTTCCAAAGAGATTAGCTTTGTCAGCTGGATCAGGAGCTGTCAATGCAGTGATGAAGATTTTAGTGTTTTAAGTCCTTCCTGAGTTGAGAGGATTTTAATAATGGCTAAGACATCCTACACTGACTCTTTTCTCACAAAAGTAACTTAGTTTGAGGGTGGCAAGATTGATCTGAAACCATGCAGTTGTAGAATAGGAATATGCATTGTCTTTTAAAGTATCTAGGAAAGCACTGGGCAGCTTCCAGAAGAATTATGCACCATGAAATAGTGGGATGGCAGTGGCATGGTACTGTGCAAGTTCATGCTTAGGAACCACGTGCTGAAAGCAACCATTTAAGATAACTTCAGCCTGTTCGGTGAGAACAACAGAAGACAATAAACTAGCAAATTTAAAGGAGAAAACACGGGAGTATTTAAGGCTGCTCTCATTTATTGCCAGCCAGACTATGTGCTTGTCAGAAATACTGCTAAGGTGGGCATGGTTCTAAGCTGCTTGTAGTGGAAACCAATTGTGGGTGATATCATAGAATCATAGAATGGTAAGGTTGGAAGGGACCTCAAGGATCATCTAGTTCCAAACCCCTGCCTATGGCAGGGACACCTCCCACTAGTACAGCTCACTCAAGGCCTCATCCAACCTGGCCTCGAACACCTCCAGGGAGGGAGCATCCACAACCTCCCTGGGCAACCTGTGCCAGTGCTTCACCACCCTCACTGCAAACAACTTCCTCCTAACATCCAGTCTAAATCTCCCTTCTACCAGTTCAAACCCATTGCCCCTTTTCTTGTTATTACAAGACCTTGTCAATAGTCCCTCCGCAGCCTTCCTGTAGGCCCCCTTCAGATACTGGAAGGCTACTATAAGTTCTCCTGGAAACCTTCTCTTCTCCAGGCTGCAGAGCCCCAACTCTCTCAACCTGTCCTCATAGCAGAGCTGCTGCAGCCCTCTGATCATCTTCATTACCCTTAATGACAAACCCTCTCTTCTGATTTGATATTCTAAACTTGTCAAACATACGTACAAACTTCTGTGGTATGATTATTTTTTTCAGACAATAAGTCCTCTTCCTCCTCTGTGTCTTCTTTCAAGGAACATGTAAAGGGGCTTTATTTTCCTTTTGAGAAACATTGCCATTTTGATGCATTCATGTGAACACAACCAAGCTGTACATCGGTTTTAAAGTACATGTACACGTTTGTTGTGTTAGGCTCTGCACAACTGAGGAACTAGAATACCTGTACTCTGAAGTACCAATTTTGAGTGGCTGCAGAAAAAAAATCACATTTGTTTTTTATAATGTCTAAGCTGCTAAGTGATTTATTATATAAATAAACCAGTCTAATAAAATGGTAAAAGTCCATTGTCAATACATTTTTTTTTCCTACATTTGACAAGAAATTAGATTGGAGTTTTAGCCATTTAGCCGAAGAGATGGAAAAGGCCTTGGTCTTTTTGCTCTGCCTCGTTCAGGGAAGACCATTATATATGTTTTTTTTCTTTCCTTATCCACTCCCTTCCTCCCTTTAATAATTTGATTAATCATTTCAGTTGCATGTTTCCACTTGGCAGCCTCTGGAATCAAAGGTTCTATCTCAGCAATATGTCAAAACCAATGACACCGCAAAGGCTTGACTAAGCCTTGACATGACACTAAATGAGGAACTTTATCTCTTGAGACAACCGAGTGGATTAGATTAAATGAACTTTAAGAGGAACTTTAGAGTTACAAGCATAACCCACACAATCCATAAATATTGAATGTATCTGCAAATGTGCACTGTCTAGCACTACTGCTTAATTCCAAACTTCTATTAATTCTCTTTGAGGGTTGCCCCATGTCTTTACAATTTCGCCACACTTCGAGAAAACCTTTCTTTAACTGAAATGCCATTTCTTTTAATTTCTCCATGCTTATAAAGGTAGCTTAAAACTACTTCTTCTGCACAACCCATCAGTCATTTTGGAAATTAGTCACACTAAAAGGAGGAAGATTTGTTATGCAGCTAAGTATTCATGTACAGAGAAGATATTAGCAAATTTCTCTTGAAGCTATGGTCTTAGAAATGCCATTCAGTGTCCTCGGTTCATCCATCTTGAGTTAATATGTGCATGTGCATGGGGTTGTTGACCAGTAAAGGAGAATTTCTTTTCTGATTTTCCTGTGGTTTTGGCAATGTGTAGGTCTGAGGCACTTCAGCTTGGGGACCCTTCCGGAAGTCTGTGTGACAGGTCAGCATTTGACTTTGATTTCTAAGAGTGGGGTAATTTAATTTTTTTCTTGTCAAACAGCTTTATTTATTATGTATATTTAGTGTATATTCACTATTTATTTAATTAATACATTAATTAATATTTATAAATCAGAAATGATGAGACGGAATAGGTTAGGTAGCCTCTTCTGTGATATGCAATGAGCAGATGTGAATAGTGCGTAGACAGCCAACCAAGTCCTGGGCTGCATCAAGAGCAT
>VWZE01002990.1:14758-26612 GCA_013396675.1 Eubucco bourcierii
AAAAGGAGAGGAAGTTTATTTATCTTCTGTTCATGGTGTTTATTTAAAGCTTTTCTTTTTAAATGCCATAATTGGAAGGCAAGTCAGAAGTCTAAAAGCTACCACAAATAAACTTTGACTGAAGGGGCAACAGATTAGCAAGATAGTGTCTTTTTCATTTTAACAGACCTCTACAGAGTGCAAATCCTCATCTGTCTGTTATATAAATTGACAAAATTAGAAATCCCTGCTTCTGGATTAGTTATTTCAATGACAGATTATTATTTGTTTTGGGTATGAATTTGATTCAATTACCCAGTGATAAATACACACAGTTGCTTGTGCACACACACATAAACCAACCTCCAAATAGTTGTGATACCAAACAAGTGTATGGGTATGATGTGCAGCTGTGATCTAAAGTTCGTTTCTAAAGTCATCTGAATGGTTGAGTAAGCTTATTGTTGAAACAAAGCCGGAAACATTGTTTCTTCAGGACAGAGTAGTTGGGTGAGACTTGTAAGTAGAGTCAGCTTTCTTTACAAAGTGCTGAGTTCACAACCGCATAGGGATGACCTTAAGTACCTTTTTCAGTTCTTCAGGAGATGCTTAGAAACATATTTTCAATTTGTCAACAAGGACTATTTAACTCCTTGCTGAAAAATTATGTCTCAGTTAAAAGCCTTTATTTTTCTTCAGTTAGGAGTGAAGACATTAGCACTAGAAAAGGATAGATAATTAACTGCTACAATAAACTCAAGACTTGATTTTACAAGCTCCTGTCAAAAGCATCTGCCTGACATAAATCAACACTGAGCCACCACTAGGCAGGAGAACTCGTCTGTATGCTTCCTTTTTCTCAGAAAGTGGATTGTTTTAATTTGAATAATTGTACAATAAATACAGCTGAACTAATTCTGTGCTGTGAGCTCCTCCCCATAAGGACATAACTGTGGATTTTCTCGTGTTAGAGTGAGCACAATTTCCAGGAGGAATGGCTGCCTGTATTGGTATGTTTCCTAGCCAACAAGGCCTGTGCAGATGTTGATGTCCATCAAATTCATATTTCTTTTACTTGATTTTGAGAAAAATGGAAATTCTTGAAATGTCAAGGGATGTAGCAAGGGCAGCTTTAAGAAGGGGAAAGACTTCGCATTGCCTGACAGAAGGAGATTTTCCGCAGGAAACGAAGTTCTTGTATTTGTCTGGGTATTTGAAAGTGCTCCTTGCCAAAGTCCTGTCCAGCTAGTGTGTTCTGGGGGGAGAAGCGACTCTCCTCTCCTCCATTTCATGTAAAATAATGCAGTAGGTTCTGCTCCCTTTTTATTCCTGGTTACCAGGTTTGAATTTTTGGTGACAGTTTATTTGTCTTTGGAGGCATTTCAGTGACAAATGTTTAAGGGAGTGTGGGATAATGGTGGAGAACAAGGAGGCAGTTCATTGAACTGACAGTGACCATACAGTAAATAGAGGGAGATTCAAGCTTCACTGATCACCCAAGCGCACAGCAAAGCTTTTGTATGCAATCACAATGGACATAACATAAGGTCTCTGTTTATTTTTAACAACAATGTATATAGGCAGGCATACGTAGCTTTCAATATTGTTATGAAATGAAGGCTTGCAGCGATGGAAAGCAAAGCTCTGATTTGGCCAAGCGTTTCATGGTCGCATTGGAAAGGATGATGGATTTTTGTTACAATGTCTTCCGAGAGCTGTTAGCATACTCTATCTCTCAATGTATCAAGTCTCTCACTACAAACATGCATCTATAGGACATATCTGTCATGGCTGCAACAGTGGCTGCAGACAACTTTACAGGTTNCAAAATAGCCAAGTTGAACATATAAAAAGTAGTGGGATACAAAACCATCACTAGCTGAGTCATAGTAAAACTCCTTGGGTGTCTTAAGTTGGATTTCATCTTTAATGTCACTAAAATATTAAATTCAATCAATTTTGGTCCTGTCCTTGGTAATAACATCATGCACTGACACTTATCACAGTGCCTGTGATGAGCATACCCAGTGCAGCTCCTGGGGAAATGTAGGTAGTCTTGCACCAGAAAACATTTTTAAAAGGAAGTGTAGTACTTCTCTCTGAATTTTCAAGTTTGTGATACAGATTTGTAAACAGAAAAGTCAAAAGTTACAGTATTTTACTGGAGGCATTGGCTGTGGTAGACAGTTGAAAAGGCTCACATTGCTTGTCTGAATGACATAAGTAATGTGCTATTAGCATAAATACTTTCTAAGACATCCATTTAATCAATTTCTTAAATAACAGAATGATCTACTACAAAATAGTGGACTGTATACACTATATTTTGGCACAAAGATGGTCATTCTCCTGCTAGTAACCAGGGGCTCTAAATAAATGATTTCAACAATGTTTTATTAAAGAAGGACAAGAGCCCTCGAGCTGCATTAATCGGGAAGAAGTCGAGTGGCACTTTTGTTATGGAAATGTTAAACACATAATAGTTCAGGCAAACAATGTGGAGCCACTTCATTCTCTCAGCCACGCTGACACCTCTTAAAGAGGAACTGCAGGGAAGGATATGGGAAAGATTTGCTTTCTGAGGAAGCTTTCAACTAATATTTCAGATATTTACCTTCAAAACTCAGGCAATGCAAATGTAACTGAAGGGCATAAAAATAAAACAATAAAGGGGGATGATGTATGTGGCTGCTGCTAGTGGTGAGCATTCGATGCCTAGAATCAAAATAGTCATTGACAAAACCCCCGTTTTTTTTTACAAAAGTGGTTTTCATGAATTTATTATGAATCAAGTTGATATTATAGTAGAAAGTGAATCCATAAAGACAGATCTTTGTACACATGCAGTAATGTAGTATTAATACTATGCTTGGGTCATATGTCTGAGGGGAACACCCTGGAGTAAGGAGATAGATGTATTGAGGTTTAGTAGGATGGGTCAGAGGCGAACTGTGCAGTGTAAGCAACCCGGAAAAAAACATTAATAAAATCATACAGAGCAAAAACGTGGCTGTGTAAAGAGATATTTACTTTCAAAAGTAGTATGAAGAAAAGAGATGACCATTAGGTAGTGAAAACCAGGAAAATGAACAAATAGTGTACTTGCTATAAGGAAAAGGAAACTATAAAAATTATCAAGAGGTTAACTGAGATATATATTGAAAATAACAGAGGTAGGGAAAAAAAGTTAACTAGCTTTGGTACTGTTGACAGGGCCAGGAAATGTATAGTAATATGGAAGGAAGTAAGATAAACAAGCAGCTTTGGAGAGGATTTTTTCCCCCCTCTCATCTCCAGGAGCTGGAGAAGGAAGTTACTATGCTCTTGGTGTTCATCACACCACACATCAAAACACTGTGTCCAGTTTTGAGACAACTCCTCCCTCAACAAGGACACAGAGAAACTGGAGTAGCTAGCAGAAGGTTACAGTTTGTGACCACTGAGGAAAAAATGAGGTATCTGAATTCTAGTCTTACTGAGGAGAGCCTACTGATGATCTGATGGCAGCCTGTGGCCCCTGGAAGGGGACTTTTAAAGACCATAGGGCCAGGCTCACCTTCATAGTATTGAAAAATATAACAAAATGTAGCAGGCACAAACTATGGCTAGGAGGTTCAGACTGGGCATTAGGAAAATTTCATCAGAAGGGGTAGTGCAGTGTGGAGATAGATTCCCTAGAGGAACTCCAACACCTCTATCCTTAGAGATTTTCAAGTCTTGGAAAGCAAGATCTGCATCTGACTCCATCGGATGTTGGCTAGAATACAACTTCTAGAAAAAAAAATGGGAGTAAACTATCTCCAGGATTCCTATCTAAAGAGCTTTTTGTAGCTTTGTAGTGTTAATGTTGATGTGGCAAAGGGAAGTTCAAGATGCTCATTTGGTAGACCTAGAGTCAGACCAGGCTTGGGAATATATAAGCATACTGTGATGGAAGTGGTGATGCAGTGAGGTCGAGGAGAAGAGGGAGGTGTTACACATGCCCACAAAGCCAGAGAGGGTGGAAAACAGTTGAAAACGGGTCAGTGGAAGTTTAAGAGATGATCAGAGACCAGAACATGTGATTTAGTCCAGGACCTAGAGGCAGTAATTAAAATACAACAGAATTACTGTAATGTGAAGGAATATGATGAGGAAAAGTAAAGTGTCTGCCTGATAACTTACTAGCTACACTTACGGAATAGAAAATGGGCAGCTTGGTTGGAAAAGGGAAGGACAGGAGTGGGAAGAGAATTTGGAGGAAAATGGAAGTGCAGAAAGAATTGTCTCCTTCCTTTCCAAGAGAGACATACTTGTTTATAAATGTGCTTTGGTACTCATTATCACCAGAGCATCTTGCCACCTGGAAAAACGGAAAATACAAGCTAACTGAGTCTTGTCCCGTATACATCTGCCTACATATAAATAAAGACAGTTTTGACACAGTCTGTATTTTTATAGTAGTACCATCTGAGAGATTATGTTGCTCTGTATGGTCACAAAACACACATCCTCATGGAAACAAACATAGCTTGTTAGATGTCCTCTTTTAACATAGAAATCAAGCCACATCTGTTTGCAATGACAATCACCCCACTACTTTATGGTGTGAGTGTATATTTGGGTTGTGCTAGTTTTCTTTGCTTAAAAAATATATGAGGTTAGATTGTTTAAACAAAACAAATCAATGCATTACTACTTCCTGTCATCTGCTGGCAATGGTACTAAGCCTTCTTCTAAGTCAGCTAGTGATAGAAGTTGAGGAAGTGCCATTTTAAGTATAATCTTTGCAATTTTAGCATGATGAAATCTAAATCTGGAAACTTCTCTGAGCGATGTCACAAAATGTTTTTTAGGCTGTGGAAAAAGAAGTGACATCAGAAGAATTACTCAGTAGTGACAGTCTCCATGTCATAGAATCATAGAATGGTAAGGTTGGAAGGGACCTCAAGGATCATCCAGTTCCAACCCCTTGCCATAGGCAGGGACACCTCCCACTAGTACAGCTCACTCAAGGCCTCCTCCAATCTGGCCTTGAACACCTCCAAGGAGGGAGCATCGACGACCTCCCTGGGCAACCCGTTCCAGTGCCTCACCACCCTCACTGTGAAGAACTTCCTCCTAACATCTAGTTTAAATCTCCCCTCTGTCAGTTTAAACCCATTGCCCCTTGTCCTGTCGTTGGAGGACCTTGTAAATAATCCTTCCCCAGCCTTCCTGTAGGCCCCCTTCAGATACTGGAAGGCTACTATCAGGTCCCCTCGAAGCCTTCTCTTCTCCAGGCTGAAGAGCCCCAACTCTCTCAGCCTGTCCTCATAAGAGAGCTGCTCCAGCCCTCTGATCATCTTTGTGGCCCTCCTCTGGACCCACTCCAACACTTCCATGTCCTTCCTTTGCTGAGGGCTCCAGAACTGCACACAGTACTCCAGGTGTTCCGTGATGTCTGTAAACTAAAGCATGTTCTGGTGGACATAAAACATGTCAATGTATCCTAAAAGAAGATGCTGTGATAGATGGCAGATAAAAGAAGATGATAATTCAGGGCAAAACAAATGGACAGTTGGACACATGCTGGTGGATGTTAACTTTTTTAATGCTTCATGGTCTTCCATAGAAGAGCTTAACAACTCTTAAGTCATGGATTGTGTGAGAGCAGTCACCGAAATTTGTTTCTGTTGCACTTGCTGCACTAAAATACAGGAACTGGATGTACCTGGGATAGAAGTGTTGCGTGCACAGAAGTGAAATGAACTTGTAGAGAAAACTTTGTACCTTTAAACAACTAGTTCAGGTTGTTGTTATGACAGCAGCCCCCTAGTTGTAAAGTTGTGGAGACTACTCAGTTCTACTTGGTGACCGGAATTGTGAGGACGTGTGATGTGATCTCTGAGCTGTAAAGGTCAGAGGGTGGGGAGGGGAAGACCAATGCTTGCTTAACTAACAGTAAAAGTATCATCCTGCCATAAATATGTGATAGAGGGACATGTAACAACTGCTAAAGTCCCCAGTACTAGATGTCATCTCTTTTGAGGAATTACAATGTTATTGTAAGCTGATTAAAACATTTTGGATGTAAAAATGGATTATAAATGAAAGTAAAGCCACGGCCCATGGAAACTCTTATGCTGTCTTACTTTTCTCTTTCGTATTACTATATTCAAGCATATACAGTATGTTTCCAAATTAATCTAAAGGACATGAGGAAGTCAAGTATAGACATACATCTTTGTCTGTGCTTTTCAAGAACTGAGGCCATGATAGGAATGCAATATAAGTGTTTATTATGTCAAAAGGGCTGGAAGAACATTTGTGCCAAAAAGTTTATCCAAAGCATCTCACCTTTTTATGATATAAAGTCTTGTTTCCATAGTTCCAAATAATTTACTTCCGTTAGAGGTGGTCTGAGTTTGCAGTGGTATATCTGATGTCAGTAATTAGCCTATGGCTTTATTTCTGTAATTAAAGTGAAAGATTATTCTGTTAGATAAATTGTAGTTGAGAAGACACAAGATTATGTGAATTAACAGGCAACTGACATTTGGGTTTGTGCTGGTGTAGCTTACAGAGCTGGCCTAAAACCCACTGAGGTGAGTAAAGCTTATTACTAGGATGTGTTGAAGAACATGCTGCCATGCAAAAGCTATTGCTAGAGTAGAGAGCACATGGTTGGAAAAGAAGCAGGTGAAGACACAGAAATATGAGAAACTGTGAAACTTTTTCTCTTTGGGTTTGTACAAACTTTAATTGGTTTAATTTCTGTCAATATTGGGCTAAATGTTAGAACCTACTTGCTGCAGGCGTAGTGTGTATGTAATTCCTTCTACTCCATTCATAAATAATTCTGACTTTTCAGAGATTATTGGGAATGCTTTGGTCAGAATTCTATCTGGTTTGCCAAATCTGTGTACAGTAAGCAAGGAAAAGAGCTGTAGCAAAAAAATGCTTCCTCAGTAATAAGAAACATTTTGTCCTGTAAACTGTATGTATAAGCTAGCCAAAGCCTGCCTTTTTGACATCCATGGGAGCAAATCTGATTTTCTTAAACAACTTGATAGGAAATGTATTTGGTTTGGCTGAGCTGGAGTTAATTCTCCTCAAAGCATCCTTCTAGTGATGTGTTTTGCCACAGTAGTTGATAACACACTGCTGCTTTGGCTACTGCTGAACAAGTATCCAGGCTGTGTTTTTCCAATGTTTCCCTGCCCTGACGGAACAATGAGGGGTGGGCAAGGTCTTGGGAGGTGACAGAGCTGAGCTACCTGATCCGAACTGGCCAAAGGCACATTCCACACCATATGGTGTCAGCTCAGATGTAAGAATGGAGTGAAAGATAGAAGTGTAGGGTATTTGTCCATAGTGTTTGTCCTCTAGAGGAACCATTATGCATAGAGACTCCTGCTTCCCAAGATTGACCATTGTCCTTCTGATGGGAAGCAGAGATTAACATCTCTCTTTACTTTCACTTCCATACAATTTATGGCTTTGCTTATCATTATTATTAAATTGCTTCTATCTTATAACTGGTTTTTGTTATATTTCTCCCTCTCCCCTGTCCATCTTAGAAGGGGAGTGATTGAGGGCCTATGGTGAGCATTTGTCGCCCAGCCAAGGCCAAACCACCACAGGAAAATTTGCTGAATTGTTGAAGACTACTGAAAACATTGTGTGGGAATTCTCTCTCAGCCCCACCTTGAAACATAGCATGGGTTCATTGCTCTGCTGTGCAAGCAAGGGAGAGGGTTGCAAGTTGGCAGTTCTGACTCATCAGGAATTCCTGTTTTGCAGTATGGATAACTGAGGCAGTATGGATAACTAAGGCAGAAGCTGTTCCTGAACCTAGCCCTAATTCTACCCAGGGCCAGTTCTCATAGCATGGTATATAAACTGCTTTAAACTACAACTGCCTTTCAGTTGTCTCCTGGGATACTACGTCAGCTGGGCACTGCTGCTTGAAAAAGTGTTCCAGCCTTAATCTCCTTTACCCCTGCTGTCCTTCTATGTGAAGAGATTACGACAGGGTGTAGAAAGCTGGTTGAGCTCTGTCTGGACAGTCTTCCTTACTGAGGGCAGTTCTGAATATCACATATGCTGCCAGAATGGGTAGGGATCGCATCATAGACTTTGGCCAGCAGGACTTTGGTTGAAATATGGGAGTAACTGTAGTAAGTTAGGTACAGCCTAACTGTGGGCAAACTTTGTCAAAAAATAGTTCTACAAGCAGTTAGAGCTACTTTTTCTATTATGTTGTCTGTTTTGAGAGGAATAGTTTGAAGAAGAGATTAAAATCTATGCAGAACTTTACCTAAAATTTCAAAAGAATACTAGTAAACCTTTTGTCCTATTTTCTCGGTTCTCCATGCTGATAATGTGCTAAGCGAAAATATAGCTTTATTTTGCAAATGTTTCCCTAACTGTGTATAACTCTAAAGACTTTCAACATTTCCGTTATCAGGAGCACATAAATACTGGCAACATTGCAACTAAAGTGTCAAGACCCTAGGTCAGAAGCACAGTAATGAAAATGAGAATAGTATTTTCTCCAATGTTCTAATATAAACTGTTTATCTTAGGAGATGACATATAATTAGCCCTGGGCCAGCATGAAAATCTAAGTACTCTGGAGGAAAAAAAAAAAAATTCATTATTTCAGAAACATTATACTAAAAGCATAAATCTTAAGAAGGATATGTGAAGACTAAACTGATTTAGTCTTTAAAACAGTGATAGTTTTGTTAAAAATTGCATTTAATTTTGCTGAATTTCCTTTAATAACTCTGAGGGTACACATATCTTCAAAGGAAAAAAAAAACCAAACCAACAAAATAACACCATACTAGGGCTCACACTTTAAACATGAAAAAAAGTTAGGAAATTCTGACCTAGAGGAGTGATCTTTTAAATTTTTTTTTTAAATTTTTTTTTTCTTTTTTTACTTTAAGAAACTACTTCCATTTAACAATAGTTAAGTAACCACTGTGGAGAAAGAATGATGAACAGCATAATATGCCAGTCAGGCATGCTTTTCTCCTAAGATTTCTATTCTTCCATTTGTTTCAGATTTGCTTAAGAAAAAGAATGTGAAAGACATGGTTTTAGAAACACACTGCCACTTTAAGGGGATACAACATGCCTATTAATAATTGTATTACTCCTCTATTATTGTTAAGAATAATGAAGGAATCAGAGCGATGGCCTCCAAGCTGAATTTATCCTGAAATGTTTTCAATTAACTCTTGGCACCGGCAGGAAAGCATCAAACCTTTCCCATGCTGAAATATGGAAAATCTGCAGGGAACATCCCAGCAGGAGTGGAATTTCATTAAAACAAGCACATCATAATTCAATGACTTCTGCACCCTCTTTAAGCCTTTCTATTGATAAGGAATTCGAGGTGATTTTTTATGGATTTGCAAGGAGAAATTATTTCATAAGGTCTTTTCAAAGAGTTTGTTTTAGCTGAGGCTTTTAAGCTATTATCTGCTCTCTGATGAAAAAAATAGTAAGCCATTTGTCATAACTGTGACTATTAGATAAGAAGTAGAACTGAAGAGACTTCAAGCAAAATTTTATCCTTCAGAAAACCACTTTCTGTATTGTCTGTAAGAACTAACTCCATAACCATTTTCCCAGGTCTTTTAAAGAAAGTATTGCCATTAAAACCCACTCTTTCGAGAGACTAAACGTGGAGACAAAACCAGGCTTGGGACTAATTACACTTACAAATACAGATGTAGACATTTCAATATTCAAAACATAAACACATTAAATGTTAACTTATTAAATTTAGACCTCTACTGATTTAAAAATATGCATATTGCTTTACCCAGACAGGGGCTGTCTTAAAATGTTTTTCTATACAATATTACTAAAATTAACACATTTGTGTGACATAGGAAGTATATATTTTTAAGTCTTGCTAATACTTAACTTGTTTCTTTCTGCTACAAAGTGTTCTGTGATTTGATCTCTTGACATAGTTCTGCACCCCCTACAAAATCATTTTTCATATGAGGATACACCTAGAATGTAGAGCCATAGATTATTACTCTTTACAGTGCACTAGCATTCATGTGTTTTAATCAGCACGATAAATAAGTATTTATAGTAAATCCCACAAAAGACACAGGCTACTTTTAAATCACAAGATTGAATGCATTACTCATGGTTTCCCTGTTTTAGAGTGGTATTAAACAGCAAAATTTTCTCTAAGTACATTGATGGCAAAAAGAAGACTAGGAAAGGTGTAGGTCCACTCAGGAAAGAAACAGGTGAACTGGTGACAAGGAAGAAAGGAACTTGGAAGTAAGGAAAGAACTTGGAAGTAAGGAACGGACTCAGAAGGAAAGAGAGAAGGAAGGAATTAGGAAGGAAGCAAGGAAGTAATTCAGAAGGAAGGAATTCAGAGAGAAAGAAGGAATTTGGGAGGAAGGAAGGAAAGAAGGAAGGAATTTGGAAGAAATTCAGAAGGAAGGAATTCTGAAGGAAGGAATTTGGAAGGAAGGAATTTGGAAGAAAGAAAGGAAGGATTTTGGAAAGAAGGAGGGAATTCAGAAAGAAGGAATTCAGAAAGAAGGAATTTGGAAGGAATTAACTCAGAAGGAAGGAATTCAAAAGGAATTTGGAAGGAAGAAAGGAATTTGGGAGGAAGGAATTTGGAAGGAACAAAGGAATTCAGGAAGGAAGGAAGGAAGGAAGGAGTGGGAGGGAGGACTGCCCATTGCGGGCAAAGATCATGTTTGTGACCATCTGATGAACATGAAAGGGTTCAAGTCCATGGGAACTGATGTGATACACCCATGGGTACTGAGGGAACTGGCAGATGAGGTCACTAAACTGCTCTCTATTATATTCCAAAATCATAGCAGTCTGGGAAAGTCCTCATGGATGGCTGGAAAAGGGGAAATGTTTTCAAAAAGGGAAAGAAGGAAGAGCCAGGGAACTATAGCTCAGTTAGGTTCACCTCTGTGCCTGGTAGAATCATGGAGCAGATCCTCATGGAAGCACTGCTGAGGCAGAAGAATTAACAAAGGGGTAATTGTGTACAATCAAGATGTCTGCACCAAGGGCAAATTGACAAACCTGCTGGCATTCTATGAAAACATCGCAACGTTAATAGACAAGGGACAATCAACTGAAATCATCTCCCTGGACACTGTCCCTCACAACATCCTGGTGTCCATACTGGTAAAACATGGGTTCAACGGATGGACAACTCAACAGATAAAGAACTGCCTTGATGGCCACACCCAAAGAGTGGCTGTCAATGGGTCCATGTCCAAGTGCAGGCCAGTGAAAAGTGCAGTCACTCAAGAATCAGTACTGGGAATGGTCTTGTCCAATATCTTTGTTGGTGACATGGATAATGGCATTGAGTGCACCCTCAACAAGTTCGCCAATGACACCAACCTGTATGGTGCAGCAGACATGCTGGAGGGAAAGGATCCATCTAGAGGGATCTTGACAGGCTGGAGAGGTGGGCCCAAGCCAACCTTAGGATGTTCAGCAAGACTGAATGTAAGGTTCTGTATCTGAGTCAGGGCAATCGCAAGCACCAATATGGACTGGACAGTGTGTGGCTTGAGAGCAGCTCTGGAGAGAGGAATGTGGGGGTGCTGGTGGCTGAGAATCATAGAATCATAGAATCATAGAATCATAGAATGGTAAGGTTGGAAGGGACCTCAAGGATCATCTAGTTCCAAACCCCCCGCCATAGGCAGGGACACCTCCCACTAGTACAGCTCACTCAAGGCCTCATCCAGTCTGGCCTTGAACACCTCCAGAGAGGGAGCATCCACGACCTCCCTGGGCAACCCGTTCCAGTGCCTCACCACCCTCACTGGAAAGAACTTCCTCCTAACATACAGGAAGCTCAACATGAGCCAACAGTGTGCACTTG
>VWZE01002994.1:1783-12257 GCA_013396675.1 Eubucco bourcierii
TGAGGATGCTGAGGGGACTGAGCACTGCCTGGTGAGGAGAGGTTGAGGGAACTGAGGCTGCTTAGTCTGGAGAAGAGAAGACTGAGAGGGGATTTAAGAAATGTCTCTAAATATCTGAGGGCTGGGGGTCAGGAGGGGGGGACAGGCTCTGCTCACTGCTGCCTGGGATAGGACAAGGAGCACTGGATGGAAGCTGCAGCACAGGAGGTTCCAGCTCAACACAAAGGGAGCTTCTTTGCTGGAAGGGTCCCAGAGCCCTGGCACAGAGAGGTTGTGGAGTCTCCTCCTCTGGAGCCTTTCAAGACCTGTCTGGATGTGTTCCTGTGTGCCCTGAGCTGGATTGTCTGATCCTGCTCTGGCAGGGGGTTGGACTGGATGAGCTCTTTGGGTCCCTTCCAACCCCTGGCATCCTGTGAGCCTGTGAGCACAGAAGTGGAGGGGCCACAGGTCCTGCCTGCTGGAGGGGTTGTGGTGCTGGCAGCACGGCTTTGTGTGGGTGAATGGGCTCACTGAGGTGGCACTGCCACCCTGCCCATGGCCACCTTGACCAGCACTTGCCCACAGGCCATGAATCCATTCCTGGGTCTGAGCTGCCTCACTGTGGGAGGAGAAGCAGGGGGAAGGGAAACAATGAGCTGGGAAAACGCCGTCAGGGAGGATTTTGCTGCCTGCCTGTTGTTTTCCCATGACCCACTTTAGAATAACAGCAACTGGAAGCAGGGGGCTGCTCTCTGCTCCTCTGAGCTGCAGCACAGGGCACAGGCAGCTCTGCAGAGCAGCTCTCACCACCTCCCACAGCTCCAGGATCCACCACGCCCAGCAAGACCACCCAACAATGGGCAAATGGCATCAGGTGCCACCCAGGAATGCAAGTAGTGAAGCTGGGGACAGAAAAAAATGGGACTTACAAGGGCTTTGTGGGATGAGAGGGGATGGGTTGAACCTGCAGGAGGGCAGCTGGGGACTGGAGATGGGGAAGAAATTCCTGACAGTGAGGGTGGGGAAACACAGGCACAAATTGCTCAGGGAGGCTGTGGCTGCTCCCTTCCTGGAGGTGCTCAAGGTCAGGCTGGATGAGGCCTTGAGAACCTGGGCTGGAGGGAGGTGACCCTGCCCATGGCAGGGGGTTGGAACTGGATGAGCTTTAAGGTCCCTTACAGCCCAAACCATTCTATGAGTCTGTCAGACAGAGCCTCATGCTCTGAGCCCTCTGTGCCTGCTCTGAGCCTCTCTGTGCCTCATGCTCTGAGCCCTCTGTGCCTCATGCTCTGAGCCCACTGTGCTTCATGCTCTGAGCCCTCTGTGCCTGCTCTGAGCCTCTCTGTGCCTCATGCTCTGAGCCCTCTGTGCCTCATGCTCTGAGCCCCTCTGTGCCTGCTCTGAGCCCCTCTGTGCCTCATGCTCTGAGCCTCTCTCTGTGCCTCATGCTCTGAGCCCCTCTCTGTGCCTCAGGTTCTGCTCCCTGTAAAACCCAGGCCTTGCTCTCCTTCACCCAGGGCAATCCTTTGGACCGCACCTTTGACCAAAGAGCTTTTTTCACTGATTTGGAGCTTTGCAAACAATTTTTCTCATTAGTAAAACCACCCCCACCCAGTGCAACCCTCCCAGCCCTGCAGATGAAGCTGGGCAGAGCTCAGCTTTCATCAGCTCATTTTTCTTCTTTAGCTTTGTGTCCAAGCTGATTGTTCTGGGCTGGTGCAAAGCTCCTTCTGCTGGGGGATAAATAAAGCTCCAAGTATTTAACTGATCAATAGAGACGTGATGAAGTGGCTGCTGCCCACTGATCAATGAGGGGTCAGAGGGCACTGCTGGGCTGCAGGCAGCACTGGCTGAGGGGGCAGGCATGGCTCACCCCCTCCCCTGCCAATGAAAGGCACAGCAAAGAAGGATTAAGGCACTTTAAAATGGGCTTGAGGAGCAAAGGGAAAGGAAGCAATGACCCAAGTCTTCAGAGGAGACCTCTGAGCTCCCCTGTCTCCAAACACTGAGGTGTAAATCACAGAACAGAGAGCTGTAGAGGCTGGAAGAGTCCTTGGAAGTCATCAAGTCCAAGCCTTCACCCAGATCTCCCAGACCCACCACTGCTGCTAAGCCAGCAGCACTGAGCCACATCCCTCAGCACCACATCCTTGTGTCCTTTGCACACCTCCAGGGGTGGGGACTCCACCATCTCCCTGGGCAGCCTGTGCCAGTGCCTGACACAGAACCACAGAATCAATCACTGAGGTTAGAAAAGCCTCTAAGAGAGTCCAACCAGCAGCCCAACCCCATCATGGGCATCAACCCATGCCCCCAAGGGGCATTTCTTGATCACCTCCAGGGATGGGGACTCTACCACCTCCTTGGGCAGCCTGTGCCAGCGTCTGAGAACCTTTACTGGGAAGAAACTTTTCCTAATATCCAATCTGAACCTCCCTTGACACATCCTGAGGCCACAAACCCCCAACTAACATAAAATAAACCCAAACCTTGTTTGATTTCAGCATGACTGGAAGTGATGAGGGGAAAAAAAATACTCTCTCCTTGCTGTGAAGGACATGGAGCAAAGCCAGGAATAAATTTCCTTCAGAGAAAGGGAGTTGGGGATGTTTCTGACTGTTCAGGCTTGTCCCCCTCACTCCTTTTCTTACTTCATTTCCCACTTCTTTCTGCTGCAGACACAGAAGGAAACGAAGCAGAGTTTTCAGTGCTCAGATCTGCACTGGAACCCCAAGAGCAGGGATTGGGAAGCATCAATATGAGAGAGAAACCAGGGTGATGGGACAGCCTGTTCTGGCACAGGTGGTGTGCCCAGGGGCTGTGCCCTCTGGCTGGGCACTCAGCCCTGCTCCTCCTTGGCCGCTACCACCCAGCTGGAGCTGAGGCAACAGGAGGAGGAGGAGGAGGCTGGAGATGAGCTGGTGGGGAGGCAGTGGCAATGTGCTGGCTACCCAAAGCTGCTCCCTGGCAGGGTGATGCTGTCAACCTCAGCAAGGAGAGGCCTACAGGTGCTGGCAGAGGATGCAGAGATGCCAGGGCCTCCTACCTGGTCCCAGCTTGGTGTTGGTTAGTTCAGACATTGCCTCCCTCCCAGATCTGTGTCTCGGAGCACTGCTGGCTGCTGCCAGCCCAGGCCATGGTTATTCATCCCCACACACTCCATAACCAGGCTGCTGCTGCATAGCTCCAGCTCCTCCACGCTGCTGTAATCCTCAGATTTATTCCAGCCCTGGACCACAGCAAATTCCTCTGGCAGGCAGGCTTTGGGAAGCAGAACACTGCCCAGCACCTCTCGCCTGGAGAATTCAGCTGCTCCCTTTGCCCCAGGAGAGTAATGCAGAAAACAAACCATGAAAGCTGTGCAGAGAGGGGAAAAATGAAGCTTCAGGGCTCAGAGCATGGTGAGACGAAGGCAAAAATGAAAGAAAACCTTCCTGGGCCCTGCAGCTCAGTGGGCTGGAGCTCAAATCCATCACCCCAGAGCCAGGGCAGTGCTGTCCTGGCAGGGGCTTCCTCGCTCAGCTGCTGCACGGCAGCTCCACGTGCCCAGGGTCTGGATCCAAACTAATTGCTTGATTATTTTTTTTTTTTTCCCACTGGTTTGGGCTTCTAATTGGATCCAGTTCCCCACAAGGAGATAAAATATTTAAAAACAAGTATATAAAAGGGAAAAGTCAGCCTTTATTTAAATGACTCCATCGTTTGGAGCTGATGCCTTCAAGTACTCTTGTAATTCATCCTCATAGATATAAAATTATCATCTGAAGGAAGATTGTTAATAAAAGTGACACTTCCCCATCAGTCAACTCAATTCACAATGCAGCAAGTCCCCAGTCCAATTATGCTGCTGCTGCTGCTGCTGCTTCTGCTGCCTGAGGAGCAGCATGGAGCTGCCGGGGGGCAGGCGGAACCCCGGTGCAAGCCGTTCGGGCAGGAGATTCCTGCTGGCACCACCCTGGCACCACTGCTGAGGGCAGAGCCAGCCACCAGCCCTGTCTCAGGACCTGTCTGGGCATCTGCTTCTGACCTGCTTTATGGTCTCAAGCTGAGATTGGGTGGGTTTAGATTGGATATTGGGAAGAAGTTTTTCATGGAGAGAGTAGTTAGGGACTGGAATGAGCTGCCCAGGGGGGTGGTGGAGTCACCAAGCCTGGATGTGTTTCAGGGTGGTTTGGATGTGGTGCTTGGATGTGGGCCCCTCAATTTAAGAAGGACATTGAGGTGCTTGAGTGTGTCCAGAGAAGGGCAACGAGGCTGGGGAGAGGCCTGGAGCACAGCCCTATGGAGAGAGGCTGAGGGAGCTGGGATTGGTTAGCTTGGAGAAGAGGAGGCTCAGGGGAGACCTTCTTGCTGTCTCCAGCTACCTGAAGGGTGCTTGTAGCCAGGAGGAGGTTGCTTTCTTCTCTCAGGCAAGCAGCACCAGAACAAGAGGACACAGTCTGAAGCTGTGCCAGGGGAAGTTTAGGCTGGAGGTGAGGAGAAAGTTGTTGCCTGAGAGAGTCATTGACTGCTGGAATGGGCTGCCCAGGGAGGTGGTGGAGTCAGCGTCCCTGGAGGTGTTCAAGGCAGGTTTGGACGTGGCACTTGGTGCCATGGTCTGGTCTTGAGGGCTGTGGTATTGTGTTGGACTTGATGAGCTTTGAGGTCTCTTCCAACCTTGGTGATACTGTGATACTGTGATACTTAGGGAGATGGTTTGAGGCGAATCTCCTAGAGTAGGGTTCTAGGTTGGACTTGGTGATCCTGAAGGGCTTTGCCAACCTGCATGTTGCTGTGATTCTGTGACTCAAGGATGGGTGCTGGTGCTGGCAGGTGCCTGCCCTCAGCAGCTGCTGCCTGTGTCCCAGTGGATCTCAAACACTTACCCCATCAAGGCACTGACCCTGCAGAGTCAGTGTCAAAAGGGACTTTTGATATCTTTAAAGTGATGCATTTGGGATATCACTAGCTGGGGGCTAGGCTTGCCTAGAGCAAGTTCTGTCAGTAAGCTAAGTGCTCTGCCATGCTTTGTAACTCTGGAAGCATGCAGAAGGGATCACAGAAGGGTGGAAGGGACCTGTGGAGATCATCCAGTCCAGCCTCCTGGCCCAGGGCAGGGTCACACAGGAACACATCCAGCTGGGTGTGAATGTCTCCAGAGATGGAGACTGCAGCACCTCTCTGGGCAGCCTGCCCCAGGGCTCTGCTACTCTTCAATCAAAGAAGTTCCTCCTCATGTTCAGGTGAACATGTTTGGATGTAAAACAGGAATCTCCAGCTTCTAGAAGAGCTTTCTGTTCAGAAACAGGGGATCATAGTAATGGCAAGGTTGGAAGGGACCTCAAGGATCATCTAGTTCCAACTAGATTTCTTCCTCTTTCTTTCCTACTAGGATTTCTTTCTCAGTGTAACTCCAGCTGCCTGCTGGGGGACAGAGGACCCAGCTGTGACATCCTTAATTCACCAAATTTGGGACCCCAGAAGAGGCAGTGAGTGACAAACTGCAGTTGGACATCAACCTGAAAGGGTTGAACTGGCACCAGAAAATGGGTCAGGAAAGTCTTGCAGGCCACAGCACGTTTGGAGCACTGCCTCCTGCTGCAGGGCTGTGGTTGGTGGTTGTGTTCCACAGTGGCACAGGATTCATTCCCTGGGAAGGACCCAGGGAGGGCAGGAGGTGGGTACCATGCTCTCTGGCCTTGCTCTGGTACCCACAGCACTCTGTAGGGCCAAAGAGCAACTGCATCCTTGGGGCTCAGCCCCCCACACCTCTCCCTCTTTCTCCCCTCTTTCCATCCATCTCTCAGCACCAAGTTCTTGGTGCCTGTGGCTCCTGGGGACTCCAAGATGGGCACATTCCCTTGGGAAGCAGAATGTGCCTGAGAGCAGCTGGTTTTGGTGCCACAGCAGCTATCTCATGGCAACCATTGCCACGGAGACCAAGCTCTCCATGCTGGGCTGGGCATCTCCAGCAGCCAACTTCAGTGAGGTGGTCCCAAGCCATCTCCATCTTCAGGCTTTGTGTCCCCTGCTTGGTGGTGGAGGTTCCTCTCCTGGAGATTTCCAGCAGCCAGGATGGGAAGGTCCCAGGGTTGCAGCACGAGTGGTGCTTTGAAGTCCCAGCAAAGCTGCTGCCTGGCTCCTCCTGTGTATGCAGGGCCAAAGGCAGCCCCCAGACAGCTGGGTGCAAGCTCTGAGTGCTTGGCTGCTCTGTGCAAGGCTGTAGGAGCTATCAAGGCTGCTTCCAGCAGCAGCATCCTGCTCCTCCTCACCAGCCTGTGGATGCTGCCGAGCTCAGGATCCATCTCACTGCCTCCATTCCTTCAATTCACTGCTCCAGCATTCCAATATCCTCCTTTGTTAACTAGGGTGATTTGTTTAAAGACAGAAATCTCATCTGATGGTCAGGAGGAGCAGGGTTTAGCACTTCACAGCTCTTTGGGGAGGCCATTTCCGTGGCACTTCGCTTTTGATTCCCTTTTATTAGCTGTGGGGTTGCCGAAAGGGAACAAGGTGCATCCATCATGCGCGCAGGAAGCCTGTGACAGGGCCGGGCCGTAGCTGGGAGGGGAGGAGGAGAGGTTGTGGAGGTCCTACCGTCAGCATCCAAGCTCCAACAAGCGGAGCCAGGAGAGGAAAGTCCTCCTGGGCAGCGCTGTCCCGCCGGCAGGGGCTGTGATGCTGACAGGAGGTGACGCAGCCTGCCCCGTGCCCGCCTCCCCACCTGCTCCGCCTGGGTGCTCACAGGAGCAGCATCAATTTTTATTAGAGGCAGAATTCACAACCTCCTCTTGCAGCTGCCACGGCTGCTCCTCAGCCCCAGGCTGGCTGAGGGGGGGTTGGGGGTGGTTGGTTGCTCATCACAGAGCAGCAGGAGTGGCTGGGGATGTAAAAGGCAGCAAGGATGCCAAATGCAGCAGGGATGCCATGGTGAGAGCTGGCATGGCAGTGTAGCCTCCACAGAGAGCAGAACATAGAATCCTAGAATGGGAAGGTTGGAAGGGACCTCAAGGATCAGCCAGTTCCAACCCCCTGCCATAGGCAGGGACACCTCCCACTAGCACAGCTCACTCAAGGCCTCATCCAACCTGGCCTTGAACACCTCCAGGGAGGGAGCAGCCACAACCTCTCTGGGCAACCTGTTCCAGTGTCTCACCACCCTCACTGCAAACAACTTCCTCCTAACATCCACTTTCAATCTCCTTGTCCTGGCATTGCAAGCCCTTGTCAATAGTCCCTCCCCAGCCTTCCTGGAGCCCCCTTCAGATCCTGGAAGGCTACTCCAAGCTCTCCTCGAAGCCTTCTATTCTCCAGGCTGCAGAGCCCCAACTCTCTCAGCCTGTCCTCACAGCAGAGCTCCTGCAGCCCTCTCAGCATCTTGGTGGCCTCCTCTGGACCCACTCCAACACTTCCATGTCCTTCCTGTGCTGGGGGCTCCAGAACTGCACACAGGACTGCAGGTGGGGTCTGAGGAGAGCAGAGTAAAGGGGCACAATCCCCTCCCTTGCCCTGCTGCCCACACTGCTCTTGCTGCAGCCCAGCACACAGTTGCTGTCTGGGCTGCACTCACACTGCAGCCTCAGGTGGAGTTTTTCGTCACCCCAGACCCCCAGGGCCTGTTCCTCAGGGCTGCTCTCTGCCATTCCCCACCCAGCCTGGATTTGTGCTTGGGATTGTGCCTACCCAGGTAGCAGATTGAGATGGGAACAGCCTGGGACCGTTCTCAGTTCTTTCCACAGTCCAAAGGTCTGACATGAAGATGGGGCAGGTTCTGCTTCCTCCCAGGACAGCTCCAGGCACCACAGGAGCTCATCAGACTGCCGAGCTGGGGCTCACCTTGGGCTCCCAAATGCCCACCACAGGCTGCTGTGCCTCGGAGTTTGGCAGAGCAAACAGTGCCAGGCCCAGAACTTAATTTCCTTGGGAAGGTCGTGGGGTCCAGAGCAGACAGGGGAGATGAATGGCAGCAGGGAGCAGGCTCATTTGTCTTGCTGCCCTGCCGGGAGCACAGATAGAGAGGTTGTGCTGCTCTGCAGGCCCCTCCTACCCCCTGCCAGTGCGGGGGCTCTGCTCTTCCTGCCACCAGACAGCTCCCCCACAGCAGGCTCTGGCCACGCACTGCGCCCTGAACCTGCCTTCCCGTGGGCTCCTCCAGCTGCCAAGCAGCTCCTGCCACCCACTGTGTGCCACCCGCTCCCCAAAGCAAGCAGCAGAAGCTGGGTGGTGCTGTGCTGTGCAGCAGTACCCAGCTCCAGCACGCAGCATCCTCTGGTCACCATGGAAACCGAGGATGCTGGCAGTGCTGCCAAGGTGGCAGTGAGCAGGGGGGGACCTGTGTTGGCAGAGGTCTGTGATGCCCTGGGGTCACAGTGATGGGCAGGAGGGATGGTGGAGTGTTGGCTCCAATCTGAGCTGTAGGAATGGAGCAGGGAGGAGGGACACATCCTGCTGGGGGGCAGGGGGCTTCATGCTCTGGAGCTGTTGGCTTGCAGAGAGATGTTGAGTTCTGGGTTTCTACCTAGCGTGACAGTGCCCTGGTGCTGGGCAAATCCCAGCAGAGCTGCTGAGCTGCTTGCACAAACATGGGAGAGAAAACAAACCAGCTGGAATAGCTGCTCCTGGGTCTTCAGAGAGGGGAGAGCTGCAAAAACTGCAGCCCCAGCACAGCTACACCACTCGTGGTGTGGTCACAGCACCATGAAAACACGAGGCAGTGGCACAGGAGCCAGGATCTGGGTCAAGGAGGACAGGGACTTGCTGGAGAGGGTGTAGCAAAGGGCTACCAAGATGTTGAGGGGCCTGAAACATCCCTGATGAAGAAAGGCTGAGAGAATTGGGGCTGTTGAGCCTGGAAAGGAGCAGCCTGAGGGGGATCTCATCAGTGCTGAGCAATACTCCCGGGTGGATGTCAGCAGAATGGGATCAGGCTTTGTTCAGAGGTGCCCAGTGACAGGACAAGGGGTAACAGGCACAGACTTGACGATAGCAAGTTCCAGCTCAGCATGAGGAGGAACTTCTTTGATTGAAGGGTGGCAGAACCCTGGGGCAGGCTGTCCAGAGAGGTGCTGCAGTCTCCATCTCTGGAGACATTCACACCCAGCTGGATGTGTTCCTGTGTGACCCTGCCCTGGGCCAGAGGGCTGGACTGCATGATCTCCACAGGCCCCTTCCACCCCCTACCCTTCTGTGATCCCTTCTGCATGCTTCCAGACTTACAAAGCCTGGCAGAGCACTTAGCTCACTGACAGAACCTGCTCTAGGCAAACACCAGAGCCCAGCCCCCAGCTGCCTACCAATGGTATCGCTTTAATGGAAAAAAAAGTCCCTTTTCACCCAGCTACTGGGTTCTGGGCTGGCAGTGACAGCTCAGCTGCTGCTGGGAAGGGTTCAGCTCTGCTGCTGTCAGGGGGCTGTGGTTACAGCAGCACAGGCTGTTTAATGCTTGTATGTTGGTTAACTGACAGAATTAATCACTGCTGCTCAGCCTACTCCGCGGGGATTATTTTCCTCCGTGGTCCTCAGAGACATCCCAAGCAGCACCAGTGTGCTGCCTTAAAAACCATCTTTGGGTTGAAATACAGCAGAGCAGAACCCCAGGACTGGGTGGATTTTACCAAACTACAGGAGATGAACACACAATGCCCCATTTCCCAAATGAGGTGCCTCTCTCGGTGGCTCCGAGTTGGAAAGCAGCATCTGATGACACTTGCAGCATGGCCGTGACAAACAGGAGAAGAGAAGCCATCTATCAAAGCAGCTCCTAAAGCCTTGCAATAAAACAAAATGCCAAATGGAATTACAAACCCTGCCCGTGCTGCTGGAGCAAGCTGGGGAGCTGCAGCAGAAAGAACAGAGCTGGAGCAGGCTCTGAGGAGATTGCTGCTGGCAGAGCGGAACCTGGCTGGGGGAGCCTGAGTTGATGCCCTGGGCAAAGGGCAGTGCTGCTGCAGGTGAGACTGCTCCTGCCTGCAGCCCTGCCTGCAACCCTGCCTGCAGCCCAGCTTCTCCACCTTGCAGAAGAATCAGCACTGGAGACAGCAGCAGCAGCTTCCCACAGCGAGAGTGAGCCCAGAGCCCTGCAGCCTTTGCCTGTGGCACTCATAGTCCACCATAGCCAGGCCAGACATCTGTGAGAGGTCCATGTGAAACACAAATCCCACCAGGGTGCCACACAGCATGGGTTCATTACAGGCAGGCTTTTGGGTGACAGGAGTTCAGCAGCCACTTTAACCATCTGCTGTGAACAGAGGCTGTGGCAGCTGCCATCCCAGGACCGGGCAGTGCCCGAGGGATCTGTGTGAGGAGAAGAGCTGCTCACATCCTTACGGATCATCAACAGCAAAACTTTCAGCTGCTGCTGGAAGGCAGCACTAGGAGGGCCCATTTCATAGAATCATAGAATCATAGAATCATAGAATGGTAAGGCTGGAAGGGACCTCAAGGATCATCTAGTTCCAATCCCCTGCCATAGGCAGGGACACCTCCCACTAGCACAGCTCACTCAAGGCCTCATCCA
>VWZE01002994.1:16304-31555 GCA_013396675.1 Eubucco bourcierii
AAAAAAAAAAAAAGGCAAAGAAGAGGCTTGGTCACCCCTGGGAAGTCTGGGTTAAGGCAGCAGCTCTCAGAGGATGCTTCTGGAGCTGGCCTCAGGGCAGTTATTGCAGCACAAATCCCCCAAGGACAGAGAGCAGCCTGCTGGAGAGCAGTGGCTACACTTCACAGGGGCTGGAGCAGAGGACTTCTAAAGCTCCCTTCCAACCCAAGTGACTCTGTTATTCTGTGATTCCATGGCTGCATGGAAGTGTTCAAGGCCAGACTGGATCACAGCTCACAGGATGTCAGGGGTTGGAAGGGACCCAAAGAGATCATCCAATCCAAACCCCCCTGCCAGAGTAGGACCACACAATCTAGTTCAGGTCACAGAGGAATGCATCCAGAAAGTCTCCAGAGAAGGAGACTCCACAACCTCTCTGGGGAACCTGTTCCAGTGCTCTGCTACCCTTACAGTAAAGTTCCCCCTTGTGTTGAGGTGGAACCTCCTGTGCTGCAGCTTCCATCCATTGTTCCTTGTCCTATCACAGGGAGCAAGTGAACAGAGCCTGTCCCACCCCTCCCCTCTCCTGAAATCCATCCCTCAGATATTAATAAACCTTTATTAAATCCCCTCATGGATCATAGAATCATAGAATCATAGAATGGGAAGGTTGGAAGGGACCTCAAGGATCATCCAGTTCCAAACCCCTGCCATAGGCAGGGACACCTCCCTCTAGTACAGGTCACTCAAGGCCTCATCCAACCTGGCCTTGAACACCTCCAGGGAGAGAGCAGCCACAACCTCCCTGGGCAACCTGTGCCAGTGTCTCACCACCCTCACTGCAAAGAACTTCCTCCTAACATCCAGTCTAAATCTCCCCTCTGCCAGTTCAAACCCATTCCCCTTGTCCTGTCGTTGCAGGACCTTGTAAATAATCCTTCCCCAACCTTACTGTAGCCCCCTTCAGATACTGGAAGGCTACTATCAGGTCCCCTCAAAGCCTTCTCTTCTCCAGGCTGAAGAGCCCAAACTCTCCCAGCCTGTCCCTATAGCAGAGCTGCTGCAGCCCTCTGATCATCTTGGTGGCCTCCTCTGGACTGGCTCCAACACTTCCATGTCCTTCCTGTGCTGGGGGCTCCAGAACTGCACACAGGACTGCAGCTGGGGTCTGAGGAGAGCAGAGCAAAGGGGCACAATCCCCTCCCTTGCCCTGCTGCCCACACTGCTCTTGCTGCAGCCCAGCACACAGTTGCTGTCTGGGCTGCACTCACACTGCAGCCTCAGCTTGAGCTTTTCATCAACCCAGACTCCAAGGTCCTGTTCCTCAGGGCTGCTCTCAGCCATTCCCCACCCAGCCTGGAGCTGTGCTTGGCATTGTGCCTACCCAGGGGCAGGACCTTACACTTGGCCTTGTTGAATGTCCTGAGGTTGGCCTGGGCCCACCTCTCCAGCCTGTCCAGGTCCCTCTGATGAGGCCTTGAGCAACGTGGGCTAGCTAGAGGTGTCCTTGCCTATGGCAGGAGGGGTGGAACTTGAAAATCTTTGGGCTCAATTCCAACCCAACCCATTCTGTAACTTCCAAGTCTTCCCTGAGGACTTTTTGAGGAGAGGTTGGGAATGCTGGGGGTGTTTAGCTTGGAGAAGAGGAGGCTGAGGGGGATCTTGTGGATGCCTACAAATATCTAAGGGGTGGGTGTCAGGAGGGTGGGGCCAGGTTCTTCTCAGTGGTCCTCAATGACAGGACAGGAGGCCATGGGCACAAGCACAGGGTGTTCCATCTGAATGTGAGGAGGAACTTCTTCAATGATTTGCCATTGGGATGGGCTGCCCAGGGAGGTGGTGGAGTTGCCATCCCTGGAGGTTTTCAAGACAAGGCTGGATGGGGCACTTAGTGCCATGGTCTAGTTGATTGGATAGGGCTGGGTGAGAGCTTGGACTGGATGAGCTTGGAGGAGTCTTCCAACCTGGCTGATTCTGTGATTCTGCTGTGAGGGTGGCAGAGCCCTGGAGCAGGCTGCCCAGAGAGGTTGTGGGAGTCTCCTCCTCTGGATTCTTTCAAGGCTCACCTGGATGCGTTCCTGTGCGATCTGCTTTAGGTGATGCTGCTCTGACCGCGGGGTTGGGCTTGATGATCTTCACAGGTCCCTTCCAACCCCCCTCCACCCCCATTCTGTCATTCCTGGATGCTGAGGAGCCTTCTGCCTTCACCTGTGGCTCCTGCAGCCCCCCACAAGGAGCTCAGTGAGTCCCAGCAGGTCCCTCAGCAGCTCTGTGTGCTCCAGGAGGGTCACTGCGCCCGGGGTAGCTCTTGGGTGCCTCTTGACAAATGTCTCCTGCTGGCTGGGGAAGTTTGGGAACCATCCTGATGAAATCAAAAAGGGGCCATAAATTGCCCCAGTTCCAATTCTGTGAGAGGAAAACAGCAGCAATTTTGTACCCTGTCAGCAGAATGGAAATGAACCAGAGGCATGAATTAGTGCAGGAGGAGCTCGGAAGGAGCCAAGCCACAATGCAAGGCAGCAGCCAGAGCTGGGCAGTGATTGAAGGTTTGTGAAACAAACCCAAACAGCACCACTGGCATCATTCAGCCCTGGGCTGCCCAGCAACACCTTCCACACTTCCTGGGACAGGACAGCTCTGCTCTGCAGTGCTGCCAGGGTGATGTGCCCAATACCTTCTGGGTGGCCATCTCTGACATGGAATCACGGAGTAGTTTGGGTTGGCATGGGACACAAGACTGGCTGTACCCACTCAGGGCACATGCCACAGGCTGTGGGCACACTGGCTGCTGGCTTGCCTGCTCTTAGGTGATCTCCCACTGCTAACCATAGCTTACAAGAGCTGCCCAGCCCCCTTCTGCTGGCCCAGCCCCATTTCTGCAGAGCCTTGGAGGAGCAGAGCATGGCCTGCATCTCTGCAGGGACAGCAGGGGCTTGCTGCACAGTGCCAGGGTCTGGGTATCACCTTGGCAGAGCCCTGATCTTGATGGCCACTCAGCCCCAGCTCTCACTGCTGGAGCCAGTTGGTGGTGTTGCTGGTGCTGGTGGTGGGAGCTGCTCCAGCAGCAGCGGTGGCAGGAGTCAGTAATTGCAGAGCTGGTTCTGAGACAGCTCTGCAAATGTGCCCATGGCCAGCAGCTCCCCTCCCCTGCTGTGATTTACCTGTTTCATTTCACTCAGAGAATTAAACACAGCCATAACCCTGCTCTACACCCAGCCCCTTATCGACCTGCTGCCCGTGGGCAGCATCCATCACCCCTCCAGCCACCTCCACCTGCCCACCTCGCTGCCACCAAGACCAGCCACCAGGCTGCAGCAGCTGGAGCCAGGCTGCTGAGGGAGGTGCTGAGTTCCACAGGCTCCAACCCACCTCCCAGCAGCAATTATCTGCAGCAGGAGACGTTTCCTTGTCCCACTCCTGACGTGCCTTGCAGCCTGACACTAATGTGCTTCTAAATCATTGCTGGGTGCAATATTTTGCCACTGATCCCTCACATTATCTTCATGTTTGATATTTCCCTGTTATCTAATGGTGCTCTGTAAAATTACACTGACACTAATGCTCAGCACCCTTATGGAATGGGAAAAAAAATCAAATTAGAGATGAAGCATCATTGATTTTGTTGCAGGCTCCAAGGTGGCAGGGAGTCAATTGACCTTTCCTGAGAAAACAAGAAGGTAGAGATGTTCCTGTTGCTTTTTATCACCCTCTTGGTGCTTACTGGGGCTGCTGGGTGGGGGATGGGGGGCAGGGTTTGTGTTAATTTCCTCCCTCATTTTGTCATGGTTGCTTTTCTTCATGAGCAACCCAAGTGCCAAAGCTTGTGAGTAGGAGAGGAGAATTTTCCCAAGGGTGGAGCAAGATGGAAAGAGCCATTCCTGGAGGTGGTTACAAGATGCATGGATGTGGCACTGAGGTGTGTGGTTTAGTGGTGGTGGCTCAGCAGCAGTGTTGGGATTGTGAGTTCCAGGGGAGTGGTTGCACTTGGGGATCTCCAAAGTCACTTCCAGCCTCAGCAGCTCTGTGATCTGCACAGACCACCAAATAAACTGGCAGAGAGGAGATTGAAAGTGGATGTTAGGAGGAAGTTGTTTGCAGTGAGGGTGGTGAGACACTGGCACAGGTTGCCCAGGGAGGTTGTGGAACACAGAATCACCCAACGTGATCTTTGATCACGTTGGGTGATTCTGTGCTCCACAACCTCCCTGCAGGTCTTCTGTGCTCCACAACCTCCCTGCAGGTGTTCAAGGCCAGGTTGGAGGAGGCCTTGAGTGCCCTGTGCTAGTGGGAGGTGTCCCTGCCTATGGCAGGGGGATGGAACTGGATGATCCTTGAGGTCCCTTCCAACCTTCCCATTCTATGATTCTATGATCTCTGAGTCCTGGCTGCATGGGGACCATCAGAGCATCCCTGGAACTGGGGTGACAAAGCAATAACTTCTGTGCTCCCCCATCTCTGCCTCTGCCAGGTTGCTCCCCGCACCTCCATCCTTCAAGCCAAGCCCATCTCTACCACAGGCTCCTCTGAGCAGGCTTCTCCAGTTCATAGAATCATAGAATGGTAAGGTTGGAAGGGTCCTCAAGGATCATCCAGTTCCAACCCCCTGCCATATGCAGGGACACCTCCCACTAGCACAGGTCACTCAAGGCCTCCTCCAACCTGGCCTTGAACACCTTCAGGGAGGGAGTAGCCACAACCTCCCTGGGCAACCTGTGCCAGTGTCTCACCACCCTCACTGTAAAGAATTTCCTCCTAACATCCAGTCTAAATCTCCATCTCCCCTCTGCCAGCTCAAACCCATTCCCCTTGTCCTGTCATTCCAAGCCCTTGTCAATAGTCCCTCCCCAGCCTTCCTGGAGCCCCTTTCAGATCCTGCAAGGCTACTCCAAGCTCTCCTGGAAGCCTTCTCCTCTCCAGGCTGCAGAGCCCCAACTCTCTCAGCCTGTCCTCATAGCAGAGCTGCTCCAGCCCTCTGAGCATCCTCATGGCCTCCTCTGGACCCGCTCCAACACTTGTTCCACAGAGCGGCAAACACACTAATGCATCACTCAACCCTGCACATGGAGGCTTCTGCTTCCACCCAGAGCTTGAAATCCACTTCCACTACCATTTGCCAGCTTTCCCAGGGCTTAAAGAAGAAGAAACCCTTCTGCACGCATCATTACTTTGTGGAGTGCTCGTAAGAGGCTCACAGTCAAATGCAGCAAGGAGGGAGAACTTCATTACCAGCATCTGCGCCCCTTGACAGCCAAACTTCCCTCTCCACACAGATGGAAAACACAGGATTTTTTTGGTTTTTTTTCCCCATGAATGGCCTGAGGCTCTACAAATTTGATTAAAGATGGAACAAGCACTGCAGGATTCGTGCTGGCAGAGAGCAGCAGCGTGGAGCTGAGAGCCAGCACCGAGCACAGGCTCCAGTGGTGCCAGTGGCCTTGCATCACTGGAGACCCAGCAAGGACAAGCTGCTTCACACTGTGCAATCACTAAAGGTGGTGAGACTCTGGAACAAGTTGTTCAAGGAGGTTATGGATGCCCCCTCTCTGGAGGTGCTCAAGGCCAGGTTGGATGAGGCCTTGAGCAGCCTGGGCTGGTGGGAGGTGTCCATGCCCATGGCAGGGGGTTGGAGCTGGATGAGCTTTGAGGTCCCTTTCAACCCAACCTGTTCCATGAATCTACAAACCAGAGAGCAGCTCACAGCACAAGAACTGAAAGATCCCTGCAAACCATTTAATGTCTCCACCTGCATCCTTAAGCCACACCACATTCTCCCATCCTCCTACCTTTCTCCAGCCTTCCTCTCTTCTGGACACCTGATGGGTGGAGCACTGCTGGACAAGGAACTGGCTGGGTGGTGGCACACAGAGTGGTGATCAAGGGCACAATGTCCACCTGCAGACCAGTGCCAAGTGGTGTCCCTCAGGGGTCAGTGCTGGCACCAGTGCTGTTTGACATCTTTGTCAGTGCCATGGACAGAGGAATCAGTGCAGCCTCAGCAAGTGTGCAGCTGGCACCAAGCTGTGTGGCACAGTCACTTGCTAGAGGGCAGGGATCCATCCAGAGGGACCTGGACAGGCTGCAGAGCTGTGCCCAGGCCAAACCCAGGACATTCAACAAGGCCAAGTGTAAGGTCCTGCACCGGGGTAGGCACAATGCCAAGCACAAATACAGGCTGGGTGGGGAATGGCTGAGAGCAGCCCTGAGGAACAGGCCCTGGGGGTGTGGGGTGAGGAAAAGCTCAACCTGAGGCTGCGGTGTGAGTGCAGCCCAGACAGCAACTGTGTGCTGGGCTGCAGCAAGAGCAGTGTGGGCAGCAGGGCAAGGGAGGGGATTGTGCCCCTTGGCTCTGCTCTCCTCAGACCCCACCTGCAGTCCTGGGTGCAGTTCTGGAGCCCCCAGCACAGGAAGGACATGGAAGTGTTGGAGCCAGTGCAGAGGAGGCCACCAAGATGCTGAGAGGGCTGCAGCAGCTCTGCTGTGAGGACAGGCTGAGAGAGTTGGGGCTGTGCAGCCTGGAGAGGAGAAGGCTTCCAGGAGACCTTAGAGTTGCCTTCCAGGATCTGAAGGGGCCTACAGGAAGGCTGGGGAGGGACTATTGACAAGGGCTGGGAATGCCAGGACAAGGGGAATGGGTTTGAAGTGTCAGAGGGGAGATTGAAAGTAAATGTTAGGAGGAAGTTGTTTGCAGTGAGGGTGGTGAGACACTGGCACAGGTTGCCCAGGGAGGTTGTGGCTGCTCCCTCCCCGGAGGTGTTCAAGGCCAGGTTGGAGGAGGCCTTGAGTGCCCTGTGCTAGTGGGAGGTGTCCCTGCCTATGGCAGGAGGTTGGAACTGGATGACCCTTGAGGTCCCTTCCAAACTTACCACTCTATGATTCTATGATCACAGCACCTGCCACCTCTTACTCTCCTCTTGTTGAGCATCAGGTGAGGAGGAGTTCCTGCTGGTGCCTCCCACCACTCCTGAAAGAGAAAGGGTCACCTCTGTGAGCCTGATAGTGCCAGCAATGCTGCCTCAGGTCCTCAGCTCCAGCAGCTTCAGCTCTGCTCTCCAGGCTCCCCTCCCTCCCACGGCAGCACAGCAAATCTGCTCCCTCATTAAAGGGAGGGCAGCTCCCGCGCTGCTGATTGCAGCCACCTAATACCTGCACAAAGCAATCAGAGCAGCAGCCAGCAGCTCCTGTTTGTTTGTTGTTGTTTTAAACAAAGACCTGGCCCGTGAAGTATTGATTAAATTAGAGGATTAAATTAAGCAGTGACTGAGTCAAGTGCAAGGCTTTGCAAGAGTCTATACAGCCAAGGCCACAGGGGAAATCCAGAGAGCTCTGGAGCCCAGCAGAGGTGAGGTGTGCACCAGAGGAGAGCAGGCTGCTCTTCAGAGAGCAGTGTGACAGGCAGAACTTGTGCAGCCACAGGCAAAGCAGCCACATCCCACTGCCACCCAGCTGTGGGGACATCCCTGCAGCACCTGGTGCCAGCCTATGGAGCACACAAACCAGCTCACTGCTGACAGAGACAGGAGGAACCTGGAGGAGATCCTGCAAGGACCTTCCCCAGCAGCCCATTTGGCCCCTGCAGTTAAAGCTGGAGGCTGTTCAAAGACATCCTGCTGGTACTTGGGACCCCCATGTCCGTGGGTGGCTTTGACTCCCAGGGCCAATGAGCACCCTCAGTGTCTCCATGGGGAGCTGCTCACCATGCCCTGCATGGTGCCAGGCTTCCCTGAGGCAGGGTGAGGATGCAGACACAGAGTGATGAGCTGGGATGAGCTCCTGTGCCTGCCCCAAAGCATCCTCAGAAGCTGTTAAAGTGATTTCTCAGCAGTGTCTCCAAGAAATTGGTGCTTCCATTCCTCCTGTCTAGGAGAGAACTTTGTTCCCATGGCAGTGATGGAAGCTGCACCACCTGGGTCTGCAGCAAAGTGCTGCTGCTGCTGAGCAGCTTCTCCTTTCCTTCAGGCTGGGTCAGCTTTCCTTGGATAAAACTGTCACCAGAAGACAAAAAACCCAATGCTGCAGCTGCTCCCAGCTGGCAGATCCCAACTGAAGTCAATTAATTGATTTTTAGCTTGCATTATCCAAGTATCTCACTGGAAACTCTAACATCCAGGCTAAGAGCTGCTCCAAAAATTTATTATTCCTGATAAAGCCAAGACTGAGGAGTTTGCTGAGCCTCATAATGAAATCAGTATCAATGTCTCCATGGCTGACAGAAGGTTGCAAAGGATGCAGGAGGAGAAGGTAGGTTCCTGGGTGCCTCCCAGCCACAGCTCTCCTGCCACATCCTTCCTGGAAGGTTGGGATTTGGAAAGTAGCTTCTGCAGTACCCCCAGAAGATGTGCAGGCAGATGTGCAAGGTGATAGCAGCACTTGGGACCCTGCAAAGCCACCACCAACCTAGTCCTGGTTGGAAGGACAGGAGGGCTCCCTGCACCTGGAGCTGCCCAGGGAAGGGCATCCTCAGCCATGCCAAACTTCTTCTCCTCCACCCAGAGGTCCTGAACTCTGCCCACCCCTAACATCCCAGCAGGCCAGTCACAAGAGGGAGACAGAGCCTTGCTCTGCCTGCACAGCTCTGCACCCAGGCTCATCCTCCTGCACCCTTGGCCCTCTCCCACCCAGCTGCCAGGAGGTTCCAGGTGCCCACTGTGGGACCCCAGCGTGGCAGCATTCCCAAAGCCCAGCCCAAGGCAGGGGAATGGGCCTGGGTAGCCTGCAGGCTGAAGAGAGATGTCTGCTGAGCCAGAGGCAGCTCAGGGTTGGGACACTCCAGCTGCTGCTGCTGCTGGAGCACAAACTCATCTGGCAGGCAGCAGGAGAGGGCAGCCAGGAGGCTGCAGCACCCACGCTCCCCTGCCACACCATTCACAGCCAGCATTAGGCCAGGGGCTGGCACAGTCACTGCCTGGGGCCACCACTGCCACCCAGACAAGGTGAACAAACCATCCCTGTGCCCCTCTCTGGGCGTGGAGAGCTGCTGGCAGTGCCAGGAGATGGGGCCCCTGTGGGTGCATGCCCTGCTCCCCTCTCTACCTGCCTGGATGTGGAGCACAGAGCTCAGGCCCTGGCACAAGCCACCCACCTGCACCTTGCCCTCGCCCACCAGACAGCTCCATTCCTTCCTGAGAAGCATGGAAAGATGTGGGATGCTCCTGTGTGGCCTGTCCTAGGTGATCCTGCTCTGGCAGGGGGTTGGACCAGATCTTCAGAGATGCTTTCCAAGCCCTTCCCCTCTCTGATCCTGTGGGGGCTCCTCAAACCAGCCACTCCTCCCAGCCCCCGTGCCCAGGTTTAGGAGCGCAGTGCCAGGTGCTGGTGGCACCGTGCCCACAGCGCCACGGCAAGAAGCATCTGAAAGAGCTCAGGAACGTGCTGTGCTCTGCTGTCACTTGAAGCCATCAAGGCCCACATCTGTGATTAGGAAGCCACTCTGGTTTCCAGTGCAGTCAGCAAGAAGGCTCCTGGAGGCAGTGACTCTGCTCCCTGTGTCAGCAAGGACAGCAGGGGAGGCACTCGGGGAGCGAGGAGCCAAGAGCCTCCTCCAGCAATGGTCCTTTCAGGCTGGGGCAGAGGCAGCTGGTGCCATGAAGAGCCCTGCCCTGTGTGTTCCAGCCTCTGAAGTGCCTCTTCCAATCTGGCACCTCCTCAGCACCAGGCTCCCATTCTCCTGCAGATGCCAGTTTGTAATCCTGCTGCCCGGCCCTGGCACCGCTCTCCTCTCTCTGCCACGCTTTAGAAGCAGAGTGATGTTTCAGAGCAACTTCCCATTTCTGTTTCCAGGGCATTAAGAAATGAAACGTTAATGGAATGTGGAAAACGAGCTGAGTGTTCAGCTCCCATCTCCCAAATTGTTTCTCTTCATCTCTGGGAGAGGAGGGAGGAAAAAAAAACAACCACAAAAACCAAAACACCACCCAAAAAAAAAGCCCAACAAAACAAAAACAAAAACAAAAAAAAAAAACCCACACAAAAAAAAAACCCCTAACAAAACCAACCCACAAAAAAAAAAACAACCAAACAAAAAAAAACCCCAAACCAAACCACAACCCAACAAGAGGAGCAAGAATAAAACTGTGCCTAGAAACAACCCTCCCTTCCCTTGCACGCATGGCTGACAGCCACCCAGCACAAATGGATAAATATTTTATGTACTTTAATTTCCTCATCTAGGAGCTGGATGTTCTGAGCCTTTCTTTGCTTTATTTTGCTCCTTCATAAATGTTAAAAAAAAAAAAAAAAAACAAAACGTTTTTTATCCTCTTATTCTCTCCAACAAAAGTCAGGCTTGTGCCAGGCTCTGCTCGGCTTCCCTTTGCTTTCATCTCTTTATTAGCATAGCAAAACACCACAGCACCTGCAGCTTTCTCCCTTCCCTAATTTCTCCCTTCTAGTTGTTCTTTTTTTTTTTCTTCCCCCTTCTCTTTCTCTCTCTCTCTCTCTCTCTCCCCTTTCCTTTTCTTCCTTATCACCTGCCTGAGCTCTCCTCCCTTGCTCAGGAAGCTCCACGTCTGCATTTTGTTCTGGCCCAGCTGCTCATTGAACCCTGCAGTCTGTGGAGATGCAGTTGGGATTTTTTCCTTCTGCTCATTTCATTTCCCTTTTTATTATTATTATTGTTATTATCTCCTCTCTTTTACTATACCATAAGGTTAGGTTTGTTTTGGTTTTGTTTTTTTTTTTTTACTTTCCCCAGCTCTCCATCTCCCAGCTGCTGCATGTCCTGCATGCCCCAGTCAGGGCTGCTGGGTTGTCTCCAGGCTGCTCTCCTTCTTTTGTCTCCATTATGTCCCCATCTTGCATTTGTCCTTCAAGAAAGCCCCACAGCTCCTGGAAAATTCCCACTTGCCTTTTTCTTCAGAGACAGATATCAGAGGGTTGGACTCAATGATCTTTCCAGGCCACTTCCAATCCCCAACATTCTGTGATTCCTCAGCTCCCAGAGCCAAAAGCCTCTCCTCTCACCCAGGGTGTCTGATTGGGATCCTCACTGAGCTCTGCCCTCCTGGGAGAGATCTGCTGCCAGGAGCCACCAGGGAAGGGCAAAAGACACCAAGAAGCTGCAGCTCCCTGGCACTGCTACCAGGAGCATCCCAGCCAGTAGGGAAGAGCAGAAGACACCAAGAAGCTGCAGCTCTCTGGCACTGCTGCCAGGAGCATCCCAGCCAGCAGGGAAGGGCAGAAGACACCAAGGGGCTGCAGCTCTCTGGCACTGCTGCCAGGAGCATCCCAGCCAGCAGGGAAGGGCAGAAGACACCAAGGGGCTGCAGCTCTCTGGCACTGCTGCCAGGAGCATCCCAGCCAGCAGGGAAGGGCAGAAGACACCAAGGGGCTGCAGCTCTCTGGCACTGCTGCCAGGAGCATCCCAGCCAGCAGGGAAGGGCAGAAGACACCAAGGGGCTGCAGCTCTCTGGCACTGCTGCCAGGAGCATCCCAGCCAGCAGGGAAGGGCAGAAGACACCAAGGGGCTGCAGCTCTCTGGCACTGCTGCCAGGAGCATCCCAGCCAGCAGGGAAGGGCAGAAGACACCAAGGGGCTGCAGCTCTCTGGCACTGCTGCCAGGAGCATCCCAGCCAGCAGGGAAGGGCAGAAGACACCAAGGGGCTGCAGCTCTCTGGCACTGCTGCCAGGAGCATCCCAGCCAGCAGGGAAGGGCAGAAGACACCAAGGGGCTGCAGCTCTCTGGCACTGCTGCCAGGAGCATCCCAGCCAGCAGGGAAGGGCAGAAGACACCAAGGGGCTGCAGCTCTCTGGCACTGCTGCCAGGAGCATCCCAGCCAGCAGGGAAGGGCAGAAGACACCAAGGGGCTGCAGCTCTCTGGCACTGCTGCCAGGAGCATCCCAGCCAGCAGGGAAGGGCAGAAGACACCAAGGGGCTGCAGCTCTCTGGCACTGCTGCCAGGAGCATCCCAGCCAGCAGGGAAGGGCAGAAGACACCAAGGGGCTGCAGCTCTCTGGCACTGCTGCCAGGAGCATCCCAGCCAGCAGGGAAGGGCAGAAGACACCAAGGGGCTGCAGCTCTCTGGCACTGCTGCCAGGAGCATCCCAGCCAGCAGGGAAGGGCAGAAGACACCAAGGGGCTGCAGCTCTCTGGCACTGCTGCCAGGAGCATCCCAGCCAGCAGGGAAGGGCAGAAGACACCAAGGGGCTGCAGCTCTCTGGCACTGCTGCCAGGAGCATCCCAGCCAGCAGGGAAGGGCAGAAGACACCAAGGGGCTGCAGCTCTCTGGCACTGCTGCCAGGAGCATCCCAGCCAGCAGGGAAGGGCAGAAGACACCAAGGGGCTGCAGCTCTCTGGCACTGCTGCCAGGAGCATCCCAGCCAGCAGGGAAGGGCAGAAGACACCAAGGGGCTGCAGCTCTCTGGCACTGCTGCCAGGAGCATCCCAGCCAGCAGGGAAGGGCAGAAGACACCAAGGGGCTGCAGCTCTCTGGCACTGCTGCCAGGAGCATCCCAGCCAGCAGGGAAGGGCAGAAGACACCAAGGGGCTGCAGCTCTCTGGCACTGCTGCCAGGAGCATCCCAGCCAGCAGGGAAGAGCAGAAGACACCAAGGGGCTGCAGCTCTCTGGAACAACTTCAAGCTGCCCCAGAAGCCTCAAGTTGCTGTGGCCTGGCAGCCACAGAAAGCAGCTCCCTCCCCCACCCCCACCCCACGTTTGCAATTGAAAGCTTCATCCTCGTTCAACAGAGCAGGAGCTGGGAAGGGGCCGGGAGGGTGAGGATGGATGTGGCCATGCTGAGAAGCAATAATGCAGAGGAGAGGAAGGGGAGCACGAAGCAGGATTAATGGCAGGCAGAGTTCAATAGGAAGGTTTGAAGGTGAGGTAAGCTAAGTGGAAATGTCTCCTGGAATGGATCATTGTCAGGAATTGGGAGAGTTCCCAGCACGGGGAGCTGAGCCTGCTGCAGCTCCTGCCTTGCTTTTAGCCTTTCCTGGTGATTTGCTAAATTTATTCTCCTGCAAATCTCTAACACAGACCCAGGGCTCATCACCACCCCGTGGGTTGTTTCCATTTGTCTGCCTTAGAAGTGGGTTTAGCAAAAACCTCAGATACTTTTAATTAGCTTTAAATTTCTCAGCCCCTCTCCTCACCCTGTGATTACTGTTTAACTGAGCTGGATCTATTGTCTCTCCTCCCTCCTCCAGGCTAAGAAATTCCAATTTCCTTCAGACCTGCAGCTGTGAGTTCAGTTCTCAAAGTGCTTTTTCTTTACCTGTCACAGCCAAACAGGAGTGAGCTCAGGGTGCCAGAAAACCTCTGCTCCTCCCCAAAACAAAGCCTCTTCCCACAGTGCCCTTTCAAGAGAACCTTCACTGAGGCTCTCCTCAAGCTGAGCAGCAGTTACAGAGTCACAGAATCGTTTTCTTTAGCAGAGGCCCTTAAGATAGAGTCCAACCACGTCCCCAGCACTGCCAGGTCACCCCCAGACCGTGTCCCTCAGCACCACTCCTGTACTGGTGGCAGCACCCAGGAAGCCTTGAACTGAGATGCTGCAGCAGCAGCTTGGACAGAAGCCACCAGAGCCAGGACAGCTCTGACAGCCCAACCAAAGCAGCACCCACAGCATTCCAGGCTGCTTTGACCCTCCATGGGCAACCAAACCTCCTTCTCCTCTCATCACCCCTTTCTCATCCCTTCAGGCTCCAGTTCCCCAGGATTCAGGTGGTTCCTTGGAAGTGAGCCTGCTCAGTCTAATGGGATCTGGAAGATCAGGTCCCCAGTGACTCCAGAGGTCTCATCCTTGACCCTCAGCCCTCAAATCCAGGAGTTTTAGGCATCCTGCAGGGGCATAGGGGCTCACCATGTGCCCCTTGGGGAGGTTTGGCAACCCACAAAGCCCTACACTTGTGGACAGTCAACATGTGTCTGTGCCACAGCAAGCCAGAAAGCCATCATGGTTCCCATGGGATGCAGATCAAAGGTGCCCAGCGGTGCCAATTGCCCAGATGAGCCCAGACACAGAACTGTTTTTAATCCAAAGAGCTGTGGCTGCCTGGTGCCAACCTGCAGCTCTGTCAGTTTGCAGGGAAGGAGTCAAATGGGATTAGCAGAGAAAGATGCAGCAGGGGAGCATGGTGTGAGGCAACACAAACCATGCTGGCTGAGGCACTGTCCTGGGCCTGGCTGCCTGCTGCATGTCAGAACCCCCCCAGCAGTACAGAACAGAGACACAGCCTAGGGTTGGTACTGCCACAAGCCCTTCAGCTTGAAATCAATTTGCCCCCAGAGTCCTAGATGTGAAAAGTTTCCCCACCAAGGAACAGGTTTTGTCACAAGTGGGGCTTGCATCCTCTTCCTCCCACTGGAGAAGGTAAAACCTCTCTGGCTTTGTTCAGGATCCTGGCCCAGACCTCCTCCTGCACACCTACATCAGTAGCAGCAGCTCCTGCTCCTCCTCCAAGCCCCACACACCCTCATGCAGTCCCAGACCCTGCAGTGGTGCTGGGTGCTTGTACCTAAGGTGTTAGTGGTGGTGGTGGGACAGCCACATAGGCTCTGGGATGAGCAGTGGTGAAGCTCATCCCAGTGCTGGTTCATCCCAGTCTTTGTGAGAGGGACAGAACAAAAGCAACCCTCCAGCAGTAGCAGCAGCAGCTGCCAGGAGAGCCATAAAGCAGCACAGCTCCAGCCTGGGCAGGATGCTGAGATGTGCCTACGAAGGCTTCTCAGGAGCCCCACGTGCCCACCCCTCGCTGAGCAGAGCCAATTAATGATCCCAATCAATAATCCTGACCCAGAAATCTCAGACAGGAGCAACAACCAGAGCAAGACCTCCCCTGAGGCAGCCTCACAGGCAGGATTTTGTGGCGTGCAAGGGGCGAGACTCACTCCCAGTCAATTTTCATGGGTCCTACCCCTAGCTGATGGCTGCAGGCTTAGGGACAGCAGGATCAAGAGGCTGCCAGGTCCCCTGGGGGAAGTTCTGTCACGGATGTGTTTGCTAATAATCATTAATTGCCCTTTTATTGCTCTGAGTAGCTGGAGGTGGCACACACTCTGAGCCTCCAGAAAGCGGCAGGCAGGCTCAGTTCTCCACCACGCAAGGACAGATATTGATGGGAAGCAGAGGAGACAGGAGCTGCCAGGCTGGTCTGGGCAGGGAGCAGCTCCTCCTGCCTCGGCAGGGCCCTGGGAGCTGCTGTCAGAGCAGTAACAATAGCAGCAGCAGCGGCAGCAGCGGCAGCGTTTCATAGAATCATAGAATGGTAAGGTTGGAAGGGACCTCAAGGATCAGCCAGTTCCAACTCCCTGCCATAGGCAGGGACACCTCCCAT